>DWAV01000791.1:0-16562 GCA_018231305.1 Noctuana lactifera
TATACTTATATGAAAGTGGGAGATACACGTAAAACACCATCCTACCAAAGATAATGGATAAAAGAAAACCACTAACCTTAACGTCCAAGTCGATCCGGGACGAACACCAAAGTGTGTCACGCACGGCGCTCTTTCACTGTAGGATATAGGCACGACCGATGATCCTTTGATGATAGTCTTGGGATGCTAGGGTGTCACTAAAACTATGCACTAAAACAAAACCGGTAACGCGGGTAACCAGTGGAGGTTACGAACGGACAGTAAGCACATAAGGTCTGTCTTTAACGGCGCGAGCGCAACGACTGCGTCATCGAACAGATTGACATTGAAACATCAACGTCAGTGGATTTATTTCCATCTACCTACTAAACATTGACATTTTATTTATTGGGTATTTAGTGGGTAGTTGGAAATAAATCCGCTGACGTTGACGCTTCAATGTCAATCTGAGCGATGACGCATTCGTTGCGCTCGCGCCGTGAAAGACAGACGTTCGGTGCTTCCTGTCCGTTCTGAACCACCGCTGGTTAGCCGTGCTACCGGTTTTGTTTTAGTGCGTAGTTTTAGTGACGCCCTAGCTGACTCGGCCGAGTCTATATCACAGTGAAAGAGCGCCGTGCGATATTCGATCTGGATCAACTTGGACCTTAAGGTTAGTGGTTTTCCTTTAACAATTTTCTTCGGCAGGATTGATCTCCCACTTTCACATAAATATACCGTACACTGCGAAGCACCCAGTGCCACGTTCGCACAGTATACGAGATTAAAAACGTAAGTTTTCCTGTTAAAATATAATGCCATCAAAAACTTGGAAAAATACCAAGTCTCGCTAAAAGTTGTGAGATCCATGTAATAGATTGACTTGTAGATAGTCCTACTTTTTTTCCGTTCCGGAACCTATCTACATCTTAACCGACTTCAATGTTGTCGCGCGTATACTTAAATTTAAGACTTATAGAAATTTAAGAACTGGACCAAATTAAAAAATGGTACCAAACGGGAAGAATCAGCTTTCAGATAAAAAAGAGTTATGCAAATCCGTTCATACAATATAATTACATATAATAAATATAAGAAGCCTGCCGACAAACTGTTGCACAGTTTGGCAGAGTAATAATTGGTAACATTTTTTGTCAGAGATATAAATTTAAAAAAAAACAAACATACAATATACCCTGCTCGTATATTTTATGCTCTGTTTTCTATTTTTGAATATCATTCGGTTTTTAACTCATCGCTACTTTGTTCCGCGAAATTGTGTAAATATTATCCTCAATAAGTAATTAATTACTCGTCTGATGCTATCTAATTTTCCATCATTGCGTTACCCGTAGTGGCCGGTATAACGTCGCGCGAGATTGGACTCAAGTCTACCAGTCCGTGGACTCGTACACCGACGAGTCGATTCTCGCTCGACGAAAGGCACATATCCGGATCCGGTAACTGGGGTGAATTATTGCAACTTCATTTACTATGACGCGAGGCGTATTTTGTGCGATGAATGTAGAACAAGCTTTTGTGCTCTTCGGCTACACTTACGGTGAGCCGTAGTTTTCTTGTTTTAACACACACGTATGCTTAGAATTTCGGGTAAGAAATGAACTAGCGGAAAGAACTTTCTGTAGTATTTTTCGTGGTCTTAAAGATACCATTTAGTTCCTCAAACATTTAATAGTTCTTTTGTAACTGAAAAAACTGGTTAAAAAGAATACTTACTTAAGCATCGGGATTTATTTAAAAAGTTATGCTAGTTCGGATTGTTAGTTGATGGATAGCTAATAAAATTAATTATAACAATGTCTGCTTCTGTTCATATCTAATTCGGGCACCATTAATTAAGCTGTGCGGTGCTCACAAGTTATCGCGTGGGCTGAGGCCGTGGCTCTGCCCTACAATGGCGAGGTGGAACATCGTCAGGTTCTCAGCCGGCTGGAGCTAGTTTTCCTGACGATGAAATAATAATTAAAAGAACGCGAGTTATGCGTTACGAAAAAAACCGACTTCAAAGTTGTCGCGCACATACTTAAATTTAAGACTTATATGGTTTTCTCATGGTTGCCGTTGTCAGAACTACACCAAGGTAAAATGAGACCCAATGGGAAGCATCAGCTTCCAAATAAAAAAAAAACACATCCAAATCCGTTCACCCAGTCGAAAGTTATGAGGTAACAAACATAAAAAAAAAATACAGTCGAATTGAGAACCTTCTCCTATTTTTTGAAGTCTCTTAAAAATAAAAAGTTACTTATATATCTGACTAGACCTTTTTGCACTGAGGGATTTGATCTGTGACCTTTTCGCTTGTTCTGTGACCTTTCATTTTCTTATAACTTGTAGGTGGTAGGCGTAGGAGCGTCTAGGCATGTAAACGATTGTATACAATTTTTCATATTGAAAGTAATTTATGTAAATGTAAATTAGGTACACGTTGGGTAGGTATTTTAACTTAATTAGAATCGTTTTTGAGCCCACAAATGTGTTAAGTCTCTATACCGTACCTCTATACTGTACTGCCTATATGCCTTCAACCTTTTTATGTCCCACTGCTGGGCACGGGTCTCTCCCCACAACCGGGGAAGGCCTGAAGCATACTTCACCACGCTGTTCCAATGCGGGTTGGTGGTGATACTGGTTAGTGGCCAACCCGTGTCGGATGTTGTCAAACCGCCCAAAGGGCCTCTGACCAGGTTTAACGACTGTTAACTATCGATAACAACCGGGACCGACGGCTTAACGTGCCCTCCGAAGCACGGAAGCGCGCATGACATTTGCCACTAGCGATCACCCATCAGAGTACCGGCCGCGCCCGACGTTGCCTAACAATGTGATCGCTTGCAATCCATACTACTAGCGGGGCTATGCGCGCTTCTACTGCCTATATACAAATAAAATTTCATGGACAGTGAAATCCGCGCGGTGCAGCCAGAGCAAATATTGAAGTAGTTTATTACGAGCAAATAAAATAAATCCACGCTTTTGTAGTTGTTTGCTTATCTGTGGTAAGAAATATTGCATTTCAAATGCCTACTTGTACTGTAGTGTTAATTTGTATTTTTTTTGTGAATGTCTCGCTATGTTTTTAAGCTCTTACACTGTAGTGTAATGTAAATATTTATACTCTTGCTTTAAATTCAAGCTTTAAAGAGAATCCCCTGAAAATTTAGGTACCTAAAGGAAAAAAAATTCCAGATTTTGACACTGTAGTCGATAATTCGATAATTATTTTGGGAACTTTTTAATTAAGTGTTTTTTTTTTTCATATAACTGAAGTAGACAATCTGCCTTTAACCTGTCACTGGAGCCTAGAGATAGACATATTATAATCAATCACTAATCACATAGGACGCAACTTAAGTAAAGAAGCCCTGTAGCCTTCAAATGAAGCCGTAAGTCGAAGTGGGGGGAAGGGCGCGTTGTAAATAGGAACGAGGGGGAGCAAAGACTGCGACGTAAAAAACCCGCAACAAAGTTTAGTATATACTTATATAGTAGTAAAAATCAACATGTAGGTAGGTATATTTTTTCATTTGTAGGTACTTCGTGATGACGATACCTAAGTTTAGGAAGTCATTATTATTTAATCTGTGCCCAAGGACTAAGATAATCTTATAAATAATATTGTTAAAATAATCACTGTATTGTTATAACTTATAATAATATTATAATACTTATTAATATAATCTGTGTTAGAGACATTGAGAAAACTCTACATTTCCACCCTTGCGGTAGAGTCGAGGCATTTTCAGTGGGTGGCTGAGGGAGGGCGGTGAACTTTGAGAGGGGGCCCGTTCAGAGTGTTGTTCCCTGTAAACGTCAGGGGTGATCATGGTTTGAAACGTAACTGGAGATAGATTTGAAGCACAAGTGCTGTAAAAAATAAGAATTGCACGGCATTTGCGTGGCTAAGTGACGGCGGGACCAGCGCGAAATGCGATGGTGGTATATTTGAAAAAAAAAAGGGTTAAATTGTTATGTCTACTATGCCGTTGGTAGTTTTTTATTTCACTATTTTATTGCTATTATACTATTATTAATATTACAGACTAATCTAATGCGTTAGTGTAAATATTATGTCAATTCAGTTATACACACAATATTATCAATCTATTATTAAATTTATGTCAGCAAGTTAATAGTATAATAATTATTCAATATTATGTTTTGAAGTTTATTTCATATCTGTCTTATGTTCAACTTTTCTACTGTATAATTAATTTTAATACGCATGCAATAGTTGTGATCCTAACTTAATCAGAAACATATAAGGAATTCTTCTTTAACTAGTTTTAGTAGACACAACACCGAGAGAAGTGGCATGTTGGATATATCTCTTAGGGCAATTTCTTCAATGCATTTCTAAATTGAATATTATAATCAACTTTTTTTCTGTGGTATACCACGTAATATCTATGAGTATAATTTATACTACAGGCTTTACCAAATACAAAAGAGTTTCCGTGAGACAGCTGATCAGTCTTAAGAGATTACCTTAGCCCTCAGGAATAACATAAAACCTTATGTAGGACTGAAATTCTACTTGGTTTGGATCCAGGCGTTAGTCTTTAGGTTGCACTTTGGTAAATGTTTTTTGTTTTCAATCATTCATGTAATGTTTTTACAAACAAACAAACAATCACTGTCATATATTCTCTGTCTTAGGTCCTTGATAAAGACTGCAAGTGCGCATGTCTGTATATTTCTAACACTGCGCTTTATATCTCATTATTAGTACCAGACTTAATCCTTTTAAGTTAGAATTTAATTAACTTCAACTGCAGACGTTGCCAAGCGATAAGTAAGTGGTAAGCACCAAATTAGACAATATCTTAAGCGAAGAACTTATCTCCTCGCATCTTAGTTAGGTACTCCTAACATTACGTAATGGACGTAATAATAAATTTAGATTTATATGTTTCCTGGTTTTAGTGTGTGTGTGGTTAATTATCTTTGTGTGTATGTGTGAACAACGGCATTTCTTGGCCCAATTTACTATATTTCTGATTTTTAAGGTGTCATTCTAATGGAACCGCTTATTAAGTTACGAGGACAAGCTAGTAATAATATATTTGTAAGAATTGTAATGATAATATCCAATAATATCGGCATGGTAACAATAGAAACTTGTAGACTCTAAAACAATCTCCAAGTTAATCGTTAGTTAATCTCATAAATCGCCGTTTAACCATTGATTGATTTACGGTTTAACTACAAAGGGATTTTGGTCCATTCATCATGTCTTTTCAAGTTGCTCGGACAGTTTTTCACCTTAAAAGAAAAATCTGATACAAACATTGATTTGATTTGATCAAGCTGAATAGGACTTTATGTCTTTGAGTTAAGGGTTACGTTGAGTGATGTTGGAGGATATTTGAATGAAAATGTGTCTGGGTTCCGAAGGTCGCGAAGGTGGGGTCACTGTGTAAGCTGAGGCCTGTATCTAGACAGTTCATAAACTTTTATTACGATCATGAAAATTTTAGGTCTATTCGTTCGTATTTAGTGTCGAAAACATAATGTGTGTTGTGTCAGGAGATATTTTTACACACTAAATTCGTAGTATTGTTCGAAATTTCCCATACAAATGTTAAGTTTAAAAGTGTCATTAAGCACAATACATTTTTAAGCGCATTTAAAGAGCGGTGGGTAACGGTTTATACTTTTTCGACAATTTTGACGTAAAAATGAGTGCAAAATGCACTCTTTTATCGAGGATGGTTTAAAAGCGCTCATTGTTTCCTTTAAGATATTCTTCTTTTAAGATATCAGTAGGATTTATTTTATTTTTTACTTTAATTGCAAAAATCAAAACTTTCTTGCGAAAAAAACACGATATTTGTTAATTTTGGAGGCTCTTGCTACCTGGCGGCGACCGTTCCTCTCGCTCTACCCCGCACCACTTAAGCATCCGTTTTAGACGGGCATGACAAATAATGGACGATTAAGCCGTTACACAACAAAACCCTACTCACGCTGGCTATAGGTTGAACGAAGACTAGATCGACTATATAATATTAATAATATAATTTTAGAGTAAAATTTAATCTGTCCAAAAATTTACTTTAGAAAAAATTACCACAATCCGCGATTTCTCTTCCATATTTTACGAAACGATGGTGCACGCGCGTTGACGGGGAATGCAAGTTGCAACTAAATACTTGGATAGTTTTATTTGTTTGTTTGTTTTATCAGTAGGCCAAAGTGACGTAACTACTTTAATGCGATCAAATATTGTTATTAAACTCAAATGATATCTTATGCGAATTACACCGGTGCGACACCGGAACTGATCGCTAGCGTTAGAATACTTAGAAAACGTTTTCTAAGTAAACAAATAAGTATAGAACCCAGGTATAATACCTCACTAGTGTACATACCTTCAACCCTTTTTATGTCCCACTACTAGGCACGGTTCCCTCCCCACAACTGGGGAAGGCCTGGAGCATACTCCACCACGCTGCTCCAATGCGAATTAGTGGAGACTACTACTAGTCTACTAGTCTACTTGTGTATATATTAAAGTTTAAGTTTGTATCTATTTATAGAGTATTTTTGTAACGACATTCCTTGTGATGTTCAAAGGATCGTATATCCAAGCGGTTTATAGGGTAAAGGGCATATAGGTTATCTATATTAGTATTAGGCACTTCACAGAGTTCTAACTTCGATAAACTTCTTTGGCTGCCTAGCTTAATAGGTATAAGTTTAGAAGATCAAACAAATAACGCTACTGAATATATTGTAATAGTTATAAACACTATAAATACAAAAAATATATATGAATATTTATTAAGTAACATTTTTGGAACCAAATTTAAAAAGGTTAAAAGTAGGGCTATTTAATAAATATATCGATATTTATTAAATAGCCCTACTTTTAGTTGGATACACAATAAAACTTTACCATAACAGTAAATTGTTTTGAAACAAACTATAAATCTGAATGTTTAGTATTTTTTCGCTGTCCGTAATAAAAATGAGAAAAATATCATATGAACGTTTATAAATAAAACTGGTTCCGCAGAGGTTTACAGTGCAAGGGCTGAGTTAGCGAATGCCTCTTAACGCAAACGTTTAAGCTTCCCCCTTCAAACTGAAATGATGTTTGGAACTTTTAGCTCTGTATAACTATCCTTTCGTGTGGTCTCGTTTATGTTTTTAAGTAGCCAGTAAATGTTTTGTTTATTTATGATAGATTTGTATGTACCTATATCATCGGATGTATGAAAGGTTATCTGCCAATACATAATTATGTAAGTGTAGTATTTATATTTCAGGTCTGACCAAAGATTTCGTTGGCGATATATGATGAGGAACAATAGATAATAATTATAATTAAATATGCTTAAGGGTACGGGTCGTGCCTGATAACGTAGCGTTGGCTCTTTAATAATATAAAGATGGTATAGGTACGTTACCACTACTCTCTTTCTAAATCTATTGTAAACAGTATAAAAACTATATTTTGTCATAATTTAGACAGTGCAAAACATAGATACCTTTATGGGGAATAACATTGAAATAGGTACTTACGTATTTATTCACGTTAGTTTTTTGATAATTATGAAGTAGGACTCGTGTGACGCTACGAATAAGTAGGTATATTTATTCATTTGTCTGACGCAAATTTATTTAAGCTAGAATAAGCTTAATCCTAAATTCCAATCCTATTATATCGTCTGCTAAATTATAGGAAAAGGCTTCGATAAGGAAAAACAGCGGTTGTGTTACTTCCCTTTGCTAAAACTCACTTTTTGACAGCTTCCACCATTGGGACGACCTTAGCTGCAAATTAATTTTTGATCGCAAATCGTCGGATTAGGTACGTGCTACATTTTGCATAAATATTAATATAGGTATTACGTTACGTAGTTACGGTTTCGCAGCTCTTTATCACCCCTGCCACCTACACACACACATGAATAAACCTACATGAATCTATATTATAGACCCTAAACTAAAAGAAACTGCGTTATAAAGTCTAAACAATGGCGTATTAAAAATAATGGAAGTAGTAATTCAGAAACTTCCGCGACCTAATACCCGATTTCTGATCAAATATTAATCCGTGAGTCCCGCCCGTCCCAGCGGCTATCAAAGAGAGTTTCGCAATAACAGTAGCTTTTTCCTGTGTAACTCAGTGTAAACTTTACAAATAAGCTTTATATTTATGACTAGCTGATGCAATAAACTTCGGTTAAGTTAGGTGATACATAATTTCAGGAGTTTTCATTTAGGTAAAATACTTACTGAACAAGACCTATAACTCTACCTAATTTTTGTCCGATTGAATATCTCCTGGGAACACAAACACACAGACCCAGAACAGAAATCATAATTTTACTTTTCAAATTTGTTACGTCAAGGATCTGGAACTTCACGACCGTTAGCCTTGGGATCCAGATTTAACAGGGGTCAGCTCCAATGGATCAAATTGGTCGCAGTCGCTGGTGGGTGAGGACCCATCCCCGTTTAAATAATAATAAATAATAACTACAAAAATATATAATATATAATTGTTGATTTATTTATATATACTTATATATAATTGTAACAAATAATATTATAATATGTGTGTTGTCTGTATACTATGTCTATGTCGTCTATGTCTATTAGCCTATGTTAGTCTGTGGTCTTTCAAAAAATAAACTATCTATTGCTGCGCATCCGTTCGTTTTACTATAATAATGAACATGTTTATGGAGGAAAAACCAACAATTAGTGCGATTATTTAACAAGTCACTTGAAAGCTCTCCCGCGGAACAAGCCGGAGCTTGTGCATTGTGGAGGGTCATAGAGAAATTCTTTATAGGCAAAAACTATCTCATCTTGTTTTATAACCACTTTTAGTCATTTTATATTCATAATATTGTTCTCATTGTTTTATATGAGACAAAATTAAAATGTATTCAGTAGTATATAGCGAAAAAGATGACGTTAGTATTTTAGCCATAGATTTAAATCTATTTTCACCAGCAGCTTGGTAAATAAATATTGAAAATATTAGTAGGTATTACGTTGTAGGTATTACGTTGTAGGTATTACGTTGTCTTTGACACACTGACAGACAATTAAGTACACAAAAACGCAGACCGGGAGCAGAAATCTCTATTCATCATTTCAACTTCGGCCCCCCCTTCAATCGAATGGCGGCCCGGTATGATAACCACTACACCACACAGTACTTCAATGTTTATTTAATGTCAAGGTCGTAATTACGAGGTTTTCGAGCGACGCAAAATTGCAAGCATTTCCTTTGATTTTGAGTGCAAATTATAACTTACACTACATAGCTCGAACCTGCAACATTCTGAGTGGGTATTTAAAAGTCGAAATACTAACCTGTAAGCCTGAAGTCCAAAATTACACTTTTAAAAATTTACCCATCAAGCCATCAGGGTAACAAAAGCTTAATCGGGTAAGAGCCTCGAGCTGGGAGGCGCGGCTTGCAGTGCTGAAATTTTACATCCCTCCGAGGGGTGCAAGGGGTGCATGAATAACGTTTTCAGTGTCTGCATCTGCCTATGAAATGTGGCTACACTAGGGATGCGCTTTACACCGATGATTATTCGATTATTACACTTTTTTACCGGTTACTCCGATATGCACTTTGGTTTAAATATTTACTTCAAATAATGGGTGTAAATTACATCACAAGTTATTATTATAATCAAATTCTATACAGGATATTTTATGTGAACGTATTACTATATATGTATGTTTTTGTAATTTATTTTTAGATTAGGTGGAAAGAGTTTTTAAGACTATAATATATTGATATGCGATGGATCGAAAGGTTACTATTTATTGTCATTACTTTTGACAGCAGATTATAATAACGAATTACAGACCATTTAACTTTACATCAAGTGATATTACAGTTAAATGCGGGCCCGTATGTAAAGATATGAACAAAAAACAGAATAATCATTAGGTGTATAAGTTTATTTTAATTCGAAAAAATTATCAACGCGTTTCATTCAATGTTTTGAAAATTATTCGGTTTTATAATTTATGAACTAGTTTATCGGTTAGTCCGTTTTCATGGCGATGTCACATCTCTATTTTTGTCCCTTCAAGTTGCTTTTCTCATATCGTGTCGTTCCCTGAACGAAATATACTTACGTTTCCCCTTTACGTCGCTATTATAACGGCATGTATATGGAAAATGATTTTTATCCATTTCTTATCGCCAAAATATGACGTAAGTAAAATATTTCGAACAACACTTAATTAATTTAATTTTTTTCAGTTTAATATAATTTTACTCTCAACCTACAGATACAAAATTTCCCGATTATATAAATAAGGACAATATTGATTTATATAAAAATACGCTTCAGTTGTTTATGAACTAGTTGTTTTGACAAGATGGATGACCGTTAGTGACAAAATTCATGCGTATTTCCGTACTTCGGAAGACACATTACCCTCGGTCCGGGCTATTACCGATAGTTAATCGTTAAACCTAGTCAAGGACACTCTTGCCGGTTTGTAAACTTTAGACAACATTGGAGTATGGTTTAAGGTCATTATTTCTTTTAAGAGTTACAATCACTTGAAGAAGAAATCACACTCCAAGAATTCCCGCTTAGGGGAAGGACCCATGCCAGCAGTAGACCATAAAAAGAGCTGCAGGCAGGCAAGATTATGGTATGATTGGCTTTAATTGTACAATTTATAAAGTAATATGGATAAATAATAGTATGAGTTGATCAGTACATTCGCCGGTCCAAAGAGATATCCTCTCAGAGTCCTAAACGGACATGAAACTTCGTAACTAAACATCCGTTTTCGACGAAACTTGGCACGGGTCGAGATGGTTGGACGGATTGTGGTCCTTCACAAATCCGTAATATTGTGGAGGTGGTTTAAACTATTTTGTTTATTTTTTTACACATTGATCAACTTACGATTAATACCTGTAATATAATAATGAAATGCATTTGCATTTGTTTTTCATTCCATTTTTCTCGCGAAATTATTAGGTACCGAAAAGTTGTCTGGCAAAGTTCGTTATTTAGGGATAAAACTGCCTTTAGTGTCAGGTGCCAGTTTTCATTGTATTAACTATTTTCTATGTGTCAGTGTTTAATTGTAAATATTACTTGTATTGTAAAAGCTTCATATTTAGATACTTACAGTAATTTACGTAATTAATTCATTTAAAATCCCATCACCACTTCAAAATTGTATTCCGCTACCAAATTGAGCAAGCGAGTTCGACTATTTTAAACTGGCCTCAATACGTGGACGGCAACGCATGGACGCAAATAATAATGATCTGTCTAATATTAACACAATAATATCACCAGAGGACCTAATTTGTTGTATTACTGAGTAGTTATGCATTATATTACTTGGTAATACTGCGAAATAGATTTTATTTTGTTAGCTCTCCCTACAAATACCTCATAGGTATGTACCTACATCGTACCTCGTTCCTTTTCTATATAATTCAGCGTTCCTAAGCCAACTGGATTATTAGTTTAGTATTGCAGGAATACATAATATTATATTATTAATTTAATTCTAAACACTTATAAATACACTTGTATACGTTTCTTTGTATTAAATTTTTTATTATATCTACTTATCTAAGGTTGTTTTTGATTCGATAGAAAATGAACTTCTTTGTTACACAGTTTCAGCTATTTATCCACAGATGGCGTTATGTGTAACTAAGTGAGCCGCGCCCAGCCAAGAGCACTCAATATCAATCACTGGTTGATGAATGATGATGCTGTGTTCGTAGTCTGTTTCGTTCTGTAAGCGCTTAAAGTGCTTAAAATAAATAAATATTTCTACAAATAAGAATATAGACACCATTCACAATTAATTCTAAAACATTATTCATTTAAAAAGGGACAAGGGAACACGCTGATAGACGTAATAATGTCATATTGTATGTATTGTATGTAGGTACCTATATCACATTTTTATTTCGTTCAAAACAATAAAAAAGCGATCAGTTGACTAAGGAACATATTTCATGTTATGACGTCATCATTTCTATTGGAGAATTTGGAGATAGAAAACGTATGTTGAAAGCTATGATTAAATGTATCTTATTTGGCTAGTAATACGCAAATAATTTGAAAAAACTAAAAGTGCGTGCGGAGCTGTAACTTAAACCACTAGGCATTTGTTGCCCTTTAAGTTATAAGTATTTAAAACGACTGTAACGACTTTATGAATAAAATTTAATTTTAATGACATCATCTTCAACAAAACGCTGGCAAATATATCATTAAAAAGAGTTGTATGAAATAAACTCTATATTCAATTAAACATTATTATCAAGTTACTTCTCAGTAAAAGCACAATTCTATGTCAACTGCATAGAACGAAAGATAAAGCCATAGATAAGGAAGACTTCACACGGCGCGCACGAAATATAAATGCCCTCGAAGCTTCAAGACAACCGTCACCATATTTCATGGTGTCTATACACACTATGGTCCATCCTACTTATAGCTACTGCGCTTCCACATTTAAAACTTTACACTTTAAAATAAACTATAATCCAACAATATAAGGTTGAAATTACTACAGCTAAAGCGCAGGTCCCTTTCAACTCAGGTAATAATAAAATAAGAGATTACATCTTTGCGTAAGCAACAATAGGGCTCCCACTTATTTTATTAGGGTCGCCCCTTTATGCCAAAATAAATTATATCAGTAAGGGCGAAGGGTGTAGTTTGGCGTGGCAATTTGTGCGATTTGATTATAACTAAGTTGAGTTGTGATAGGTAATCGGTTGTTTTAAGCGATTAGCGCGTGTATTGCAACGCGATATGCATTTAAAACCAAAAGGCTAAAAGTTTACATGTGCTACCTTTTGTAGTTAGTCATATTGTCATTGTTATCGATGTTATTTCTAATTCTTCACACATTAATTTAGATATAACGTGTACAAGTGAAAGTCAAGACGTTTTATTACTTAGGTCAGTCTGGAATTACGATTATATTAGCGTGAACTCATTTTCATCTTTTTGAAACATAACAATAACTGTATATCATTTATATTGGATACAATATTTGTAGCAAATTTTTTACACTTATCAATAATTATTACTACATTCAAGTTTATGTTCAAGGATAAAAACATATCTAGAGCTTTATCAACGTCGGCATGATTTTTCCCGACATCCTAAACAATTATTAGTGGAACATATTAGTTGAAGAGAACAGAAACGTTGTTTTGTCCAAATATAGGTAATAAAACAATATGTAACTCGAAAATATAGGTAGGATACCTACGACCCTACGATATCTTTATACGAAATTAACTTATCATTTTTAAAATTACAAATTAGCGAAAGAAAAATTAAATTCAGTACAAAATGTTAGATTATAAACTATAAAACTTTTTAAATTTTACGCTGTCATTCTTAAATTACTTACCTATTAGATGATCGACAATATTTTTATGAAATTCTGGTTAGTATTTTTATCGATACAGGTTAACTGTGCAACCACGCGGCCAATTGAATTTTCTATCGCAGCAAGCCACTGACATTTTATAGCCAGTCGAATTGAAACGTAACAGCTTCGTTTAGCATTGTTTTTTTAACAATAACGTAGATTTCCCGTATTCTTTTTGTATCTGTGTTGCCACATTGCTATTAAATATGGATATATTTGTGACAAAAATTTTTCACGTCCGTCTTTAATATAATGTACTTATGTACCTCTAATATTATAATATGTTAGCCGGGATTGAGTGTAGCGTCCCCAAAAATAGGTATAAGACGAATTTTATCCACTATGCTAAAACTACACTTTTATTCTATTTTCTGTAGATTTACTTCGATCAAATTCAGATGCTGTAGTGTGTATACTTAAAGATACCTATACCGTACCACTCGCAGCGCAATGTTGATTAATTTGCTCATTTTTAAACGCCCCTAAACCTTTTTTTAATGGCGTTTATTCAAAGAGTTGAAAGCACTACAACACCCCACAAATGCTTTTACCAACAAATACCTTTTCTTTTCTCACATTAACAGCTTTTCATTAAAAAAAAAGAAAATTCTTTATTATACACTTTTTCTGACAAGATTGTGAAAAAATCCGTGTGTTAGTTTCTATAAAGAGAAAACATACATAGGTAATAATTATGTACTTGTTTTTCTTCGTTCGACAAACTAACTTGGTGATCATCAAGCTTCTAAACTAACAACAAATTATTTTTAATGTATACAAAAAAAAAACTGCTACAAATTAAATGAAGTTTGTAAAGGTAGATACATCTTCTCAGTAAAAGATAATATGTATTCTAGAAGTAATAGAGCTATTTTCTGAATGAAACATATAGTTTAGAAGCTATTTTCTGATTTGTTTAAACAATGAACATGTTCATTCATTGCAATCAATTCTTCGTCGACAATTTGCACGGGCACGTCGCACGAATTGATGACAAAAGGTGAACCGTTTGGGCTGGATTCATCAAACATTTACGGAATTTGTGTTGCCTGCCCTCGGGGCACTGTTTCTCCACGCGTCCCATTGTCCAATATTCGGCTCCTATCTGCCTATTGAACTACAATTTGTTACCTGAAATAAAATGATGGGATCAACCAAACCATATTTGCTTTTTTCATAGAGGGCCGTGTTAATTCCATGCCATAGACACAAATATTTATACAACTCTTTGAAAACCGTTATACATTTGGCTGTGTGTTTTAGTGTTTTGACTAGTGTATAGTTAGACTTTGTCAAAGACCTTGTAAACACTTTTATTTAAAGACACGTTATTTAAAGTTGGTCCATCGTCGAGCTTCAAACACAATATGTTTTGCAAGTTCAATATCAGCAGGCCAATATCTTAAAGGGTTGTTGACACCATCCACAAATAATTAATAATACAAAACATTATTCATATAAAAAGATTTTATTAAACTCATTTTAATGTTTTATTTCATTAAAATCATGTTATGAATTGTTGTAATGTTAGAAAGTCATCGATAAACCTTGTCGGAAATTTAACTCCCGAGTTAAATTTAAATACAAATATACCTATACAAAGTGATCTATTCTAGAAGCTGATGTTTAGCAAGTTCAATATTAAGGTGTCAATGTCTTGAGGTTCGAGTAACACATATACGGAACTACGTCAGTGAATGTTTTAGAATATTTCCTAAGCTCCTGAATATTGTAATGAGCGAATTGATTGCCGCAGATACTCGTACAATAGGGATCTTGACATCACAATAAATTCTAAAACATTATTTATATCAAAGGCGACCATCAAATGTGTCGAAAAAATTAATTTCATTGAATTTAATTTGATTGATGATTTATATTGCTTTATTGTTTTTCGGCCTTTCGAATAAAATTTCGAAATCGGTTCACATTTTCTATAATTTTATTTTAGGTGAACTAAAAAGATTCCGACGAAATGTGAATCTCTTCTTTTTTTGAAGTCGGTTAATTAAAAAATGTATGAAAGCGCGGCATTTTGAAAGATCATTACATCACTAATAATATAAAACGAAGTCCCTTCCCGTTGTCTGTCCCTATTTAAGCCTAGATCTTTAAAACTACGCAACGGATTTTGATGCAGTTTTTTTAATGGAAAGAGTGATTCAGGAGAAAGCTATAGGTACACGTATATTTTTTATTTTTATAATTAATTTAATGGTTTTGAGGCGGTGTGAACTTTACCTGGTCAGCTAGTTATCTTATATGACTATGGTGCAAGTCAGTCGATGTGATATAGAAAGCGATTTTGCAAGTCCGATGTCAGTCGTATAGTGTTACTCGTAAGGTCAATGTCTTCTAAAGTGTGACATACATTCGAGACCAAGACACAATGTATTCGAAATAAAATTCGTCGAATCAAAATTTTATCAAAATTTTACTTCTACTACTGATGAATTTAGATTTCTATTCTCAGTCTGGGTGTTTGCGTAATTAATTAAACTTTGTGTGTGTCCATTGCACCCACGACACAGGGCATACTATTCGGGCTGTGAGTGTGAAGCGTTTTTTTAAGTTATCAATAATCTCCTTAATAACTCTATTATTATCCAAATATTGTCGTAGTAAAAACGGCAATGCATTAACTGGATAATAGGAGGTCAATGTCTTTATTCGTGTGGCATACATTCCCGTCCACACGTAGCGTCCATACGCTATACAAGATATCTCATGGAAGGGTACAGACAGCGCTGTGTTAATGCGATGACGTCGATTCCCGCCGTTCCATTTTTAATTGACTGTTTAGTTTTTATTATAGCAACACTCAGGTAATGTTTCCGCTGAAAGAGAGCGCATGTATCGTATATAATCCTGATCCCTGGCTGTAGTAACTAATAGAACGAAGTGGTCATTTACTTCTACTATATAGAAAAGAAGCTGCACAATAATACCACATTAAATCTAACATAGTAATCGTATTATATGTACTTTATATAGGTTTATTTAATCAAATATATATTTAAACCAAATATAAAATTGAATTGCGAAAGTTTGTAAGTATAGATGGATGGTTGTTTGTTACTCTTTCACGTAAAAACTACTGAATGGATTTTAATGAAACTTTACAATAATATAGCTTA
>DWAV01000792.1:0-16544 GCA_018231305.1 Noctuana lactifera
TTGAACTTTCTACAATATTCCAACCGCTAACTATCGAGATATTCTTTATTACATGTCGTAAAGTGCGGTTTGAGACGAGTACAGATACTATGGATCTCTCACACAATTTTATGAGTATTTTTCCTATTCTCACACGAGTAGGTAGGTACCTACTTTCACCTATCCGGGTCAACGACCTTTTTTTATTTAACAAAAATAGATTAACGATCATTAAAATCTTTTTACATGTAAAACGAATGTTATACTTGTAAGCACCTTATTACGTAGGCACTGTTTAAAGTTATGTATGTAATAGTATATCAAGCATTCTGTGTAAAAACATAATGATATATAATATATCTATGTTAGTCCATTCTTACAGATCTCCGATTGGTACATTGTCCAATAACAGGCACCCATCATATAATAATAATATCAGTGTAGGTACAAAAAAGTCTATATTTCAAGTTCAAGGCGTACAAGTCTTACAAACTTACAACCTTAATAAGACTACTAGTGGCACGATGATATTAATGTATAGGTACTGCAGAACACAACATTCTGATACATTAGGCTACTTAGCCTAATTTATGGTGTTTTTTTCCTTAACACGTAAGTAAATACATTTTTTATACATTTGTTGGATTATCTGTAGGGGATATATACTGGCTTTATATAAAGTATGAATACAGAAGAATATTGTGAATTTTTAAATTAGGAATACAACAGAAGAACGAGAGATAGGAGTGCTAAAAGGTGCACGCAATGGGAAAGAAATTATTTTATTTTTAGTCTCAATCTGCCCTTTTATTTCCATCCCACATACATTGTACCTAATAAACGAGCATGCAGGTCACCTGATGTTAAGTGGTCACTGTCACTGTAGTCCATGGGCAGTTAGCACGGAGTAGGTACAGAACTATACTAACTGAACACAGTACAGAACTGACAGACTAAATTAAAAACAGATTAAAATTTAGGTCTGTCTGCGTTTTTTTTATCCCGATTATGCTCCGAAACACCTGCACGGATCTTGATGAAATTTCTAGGGTATGTTCTAGGAAGGTAGGTACTGACTTGTTATCAATATCGACAAAGGCAGGATCAATTTTACCCTGTTGATTTAAAAAATATAGTTTAAATAATTATCACGATAAGTAGTGGGCGTATAATAAATGTGTAAATGGCTCATTTTTCAATATCTGGCAATTATTCGTTATCTACATAGATACCTATGATTTTCTCTGTTGTTAACCTTCTTTATATAATTTAATAATTTTCTACTATTAAGTTACATTTGAGTGTCTGTATCCTTATTTATACATAAAACTAAACTTAGAGCCATAAGCAATATCATAATAATAAAGCATTAACCGTATCAATTAAAATAAAATGTAGTAAAATATGTTTTTATACTTTATATTTTTAATTCCTATTTCCATTTTTCAAGGTTTATACAACATGGAAAAGGTAAAAAGAAGAGACGTGCTGTTTCTTGTTTGGTGTACTATATATATGACACAGACTATAGTAGTTAATGGTGTACCAAATACGACCATAAATGAACCTGTAGTAATTCAAGTAAAAGACACAGAATGGAATAGTCAATTAGCTGAGAAAAATCCTGAGGTAAAGGTAGACGTAGGTATTTTTCCTTTCCTTTAATTCGTTAAGAAGTATTTATTATTAGTTATTAGTAATAAAAAAACTATATATACTGGAGCATCTATTAATTTCGATTTTATACATTACTTTTAATAAAACACAAATTCCTAACATTCCTAACAATATAAAATAAATCAGAAAATGTTGTGAGCCTTTAGTGTTTCATAAGTGTCCACAAAATATTTTATTTCCAGAGTCACAATATCAGCATAGTTGGTGACGAGTTCATGTTGGATGGTAAGCCACTACAGATCCACTCTGGGTCCATTCACTACTTCAGACTGCCGTCAGAGTACTGGAGAGATCGTTTACAGAAACTGAAGGCGGCAGGCCTCAATAGTGTTTCCACGTTTGTATCATTTAAGATCTGACAATTTTATTGTTATAAAACAGTACCTAAATTTATTACTGATATATTCTTTTTTTCCATTAGATACGTGGAATGGAGCTTTCATCAGCCAGAGGAAGATACTTTGCTCTTTACAGGAGATCATGATATAGCTAGATTTATTAGAATCGCAGCGGAAGAAGGCTTGTATGTTTTGCTGCGGCCAGGCCCATACATTTGTGCTGAAAGGGACTTGGTATGTACGATGATTAAAATTGCTTAGAGACGCTAAGACGAGGAGTACATTAAAAATTTATATATGTCAATTTTTCAGGGCGGATTTCCATATTGGTTGCTAAGCAAGTATCCACAAATTAAGCTACGTACTACGGATGATGGTAACATTTAACACGCTTTGTTTTAATTACAAATAATGACTGTTGATTTTAATGATTTCAAAGTAAAATTAAAATTATCCGTCTTTTTAGATTTCATACGAGAGTCTAGAATTTGGATGGCGAAGCTTTTTGTTCAAGTTGAAACATTGCTTATTGGAAATGGTGGACCAATTATTATGGTGCAGGTTCGAATACGATTATTTTATATTAATTATGGAATCGTGTATCTTCTGAAGGGTTTCACCGACTCTGGTCGCTTATTGATATGTAGTATGTATGTTACTTTGTACCTTGTGCCATTAAAATCTTCAGATATTTCATAATATAACTATGGTAGGGTTAGCTTTTGGGAAGTTATTAACAAAAAATGTACACTTTAACTCCTCAGTGGCTACTAGTAAAATCCTCAAGATTAGGTTCACATTATTATGATTCGTCTTGACTAGTCGAATATATTATTATATTACAATTAGAACAAATAGCTCATTAAAAAAAATTCTGTCTAAAGAAATATAAGAAACACGGAAAATGAATTCATATATTTGACATTATAATGGTTAATTCTAATTATTATATTTGGGACATCATTATGTTACTTTAGGTCGAAAACGAGTATGGCAGTTACGGTAGTGACAAAGTATATATGGGACAAATTCGGGACATCATCAAAGAACATGTTGGCAGTAATGCTTTATTATACACTGCTGACGGTACCTACAGATCTATGATTTACGATGGAGCCATTACTGGAGCTCTTACAACCATTAACTTTGGATTTGGTACGTACAGTTGATGTACTGAACTGTCTGGCGTGGCCAGACTTTAATTTAACTTAAATAGCCTTAATTATTTTAATAAGTATCTAAATTATTAAATTAAATTTATTTATTGCATAATTATGTCATGTCTAGATTCTAGAATGGTGTGTTTTATTCTATCTCTCTCACTTCTCTCTTAATTTACATGAAATATTATGTAGCAATAAAATTTAAAATTAATAAATAAAGATTAAATCTTGCTCTCATCAGTAAACAATGTAATGGATACTATAAAACCTCTTCGTCAATATATGCCCACTGGACCACTGATGAATGCGGAGTTCTATCCTGGATGGCTGACACACTGGAGTGAAAATATTCAGCAAGTTCCCACTAGGCATGTAGTCCGGACACTGGAGGATATGCTGACACATAACATTAATTTCAATTTCTACATGTTCTTTGGCGGAACTAACTTTGAATTTACTGCAGGTAGGTAATGACTGTACAGTACACCAATATATTACACATTATTTTGAAATAAATTTATGATTAATTAAAGTTAATTAAACCATACTTTTCTTAATGCTGTTATAATTAAAGACGTAGACTGCATTTAATAAAGAAATAAAAAAACTGAATAGCACATTATCTTAGCATTGAAATTTTAAAAAAAATCCAGTGCAATTTAGCACTGAATCTGTTTTCATCCTTTTTATTGAACATTTTATTAATAATTCTACTAAATGTATAGGTAATTATTTTATAGCCTTAAAACATCAGTATATATTTCAATTTTCATTTTTTTAGGTGCGAATTATTTCAAGAATTATCTTCCTGATATAACATCTTACGATTATGATGCTCCACTTACCGAAGCAGGAGATCCGACTCCAAAATATTACGCAATTCGCGATACGATGATAAAGGTACGTCATTGCATCGAAGTTTTTAATTTCTCTAATAATCTTTAGACACAAATAATTAGACAGAAATATTTTTCAGCATAATAATTTACCGAACACACCCGCACCATCGCCATCAAAGAAAGGTGCTTATGGACCATATTTACTTGCCCCTCGGGTTAAACTATTATCCGATAAGGGTCGTTCCACCTTTGGTGTTAAATACAAGAATGTCAATGGCTCTGCTTTACCTACATTTGAAGAGCTCAGACAGCGAGGTGGACTTGTTATTTATGAGACTACATTAACAGAAGCAGGTGGAAATCTCGAAATACAAAAGCCACGAGATTGGATTTACGTTTTTGTTGACGGGGTAAGATACTATACCACAATACTATAGGGTCTAAACGACATATAAAATATTACCCTTATAAATGCAGTGGACATTATATAATGGTAATCCAAATAAAAGTTCACATGTAAAGATTTGTCGAATTTACTTATTTACAGAAACTTCAAGGTATAATCAACAGAATGAATCGAGTTTATTCTTTGACTCTGAAATCGGATCCAGGTGCAGTGCTGTCCCTGTTAGTAGAAAACCAAGGACGTATTAATTATGGAAATAAAATACATGACTATAAGGTATCTAAATAGAACAAGAAAAATAATCTCGACACTATTTTCAAGTTAATGTATCATATCGATAACAAGTAGTAATTATAATTGAATTAGTGATGATAAGATAGTTTCGCTGGGATTTACTTACTACATAATTGCAAGCAGTGAAAGTCGCGATAAGTGTTTCTTTAACACGCTTTATGCATGGTTATATGCAATTATTGTATTAAAAGAAACTAGTCATTAGTAGATATACACTCAGCTACAGACACTAGTCTTATTTAAATAAATCATTTCTGATTTTACGTTGCAGGGAATTTTGAGCGCGATACGCTACAATAACAAAACTTTAAGCGGAGTATGGGATGTATGTGGATTCCCTTTGAAGAGTCCAACAATACTCACGGAAGAACCGGTTGTTGAAGAATATGAACCATTCAATCCGTTTAATAAGGGCCCTGTTTTATTCGAGGCTTGCTTTGAATTCACGTCGTCGCAAAAGCCTTTAGACACGTTTCTGGACACAACGGGTTGGGGAAAGGTAATTAAACGTTTAATAAATAATTCTAATATCTTTATTTGAGGCGACATCAGATATAAACTCTCTCCTATTTAAGGTGGGACGTGAGTATCCATGGGTTGCAGTAGCCATTTAATAGTAGGTGGCCTACATGCACATTTTTTTGATACTTGTTTATGTTATAAAATCTCGAAATGCATTTAAAACCATTTATTATCACCAACTATTTTATCGCACTTACGATTCGAGTTTTTAGATGTTGCTCTCAATTATTTTATTTTAGATATCTATACCATATTTGCAGTTGTCACTTACAGTTTAACAGGTTTTAATTTAAAATGAAGTTGATTAATCAGTCCTTGCAAATCCACGAAAATAGTAGGTAGGAAGATATCCTAATTTCTTTCAAAGTCTTTTAATATTTTTCTTCTTCCAATGATGATAATGTTTTAACAGGGCTACGTATGGATAAACGGACACAATCTCGGGCGTTACTGGCCTGGTGTTGGGCCGCAAGTGACGCTCTACGTGCCTGGGGTGTGGCTAAAACCAAGACCAGAGAAGAACTGCATGCAAATCTTAGAGCTAGAATCTAGTCCTACAACCCCCACTGTACAGTTTATAGACTATCCTATTCTCAACCGAACGGGTTATTAATACATTTGTAATTTTTTCATAATTTGTTGTTACTGTAAATAAAAACACTTACTATGTTTGTTATTTTGACGTGAATTGTGAATTATTTAGTTTTATGTACTTATCCACACTTCCGCCCCCTTCCGCCATTTTCAACTGCCATAAGAAGGTATTTTTCCTCCGCCAATTATTTCATCCTAAAACTCATTCTTAAATTATCTCTTTAAGATTCATTGGTGGGCACTGCACACATTATACTATACTACACTCAATATAAACGTACCTAGTAGCTACCTTACTTATCTAATTTATTTATTATTTTAATAATTTCTCCTGTTCTTATCTACATAGCAATTTTATACACTTGCCTATATTTGTTTCATTACATTTTTATTAAGTGACCTAACTTTTGATTTTCTTTTATGTCCATACCTATAAAACTAAAAGTCCATTATGTGTCGTGGTAACCTTTGTTTTATGATACCTACATACATAGAAAACTTGATTCTGGTTACTTAAATATGCTCCTAAGGCTCCTATATAACCTAACTTCGCCGTTTAAACTATTAGCATTGTTCGCATCATTGACCCTCGGCAACCAGTGGATGAGTGAGAGGCAAATATCAGTCTATGTACGAGAGACAGGGACAAAATGTTGTCGTGTAACGTGATAAGATGTGTCGCTCGAGCTCGGGCTGGGGCCCGCGTATGAAACCACACAGCGTCTGCCTGACCTGTCTGTCGATGCGCAGCCCGCGACAGCGCAGGACCGTACTTCGAGGTGCTAGCAAAATACCACGTGGCCGGCTGCTTGAACCTAAAACAAAACATGTGAGTATAAGTAATTACGATACACGCAATACAACCGAGCCGTATAAGTAGGTATAAGCTAGCACCCATTTGTCTCCATAAGGTTAACATTAGGTATTTCCGGGAAGTTTGTATTATAACACTCAGTTAATTCTATGCTCTATATTTTTTTCTTATTATTTGTTTTCTACTATACATACATAATTATCGTTTTTGCGCGTTAACTTAGGTACATTAATGTTTACGACCCTTTACGGTAGTTTGGTACTTATTAAGTAAGTAGGTACATATCTACCGAAATTTAAATGCCAATATATCTATATTATTACAACTGCAGGATTAACAACATAACTTCAAATTATTTTATTTATATTGATTATAATAATAATAGTATTTTTTATCGCTACCACAGTCCTATTAGGTATATAACAGTAGCTATGTACCCAACACGAATATAATAGACTTATCATTAATTTATATTAAATAAATATAGGTAAATGTTTACGTTCTACCAATTATACGTACAAAAAAGGAGAAATTATTTGTTATTCATAACAATGCATTTAAAAATCATTATTCAATAAAACTTGACCTACCTCGAAAGATTTCATGTCACTATAAATTCTTTTGGACATAGAACTTTTGATATAGACCTAATGAAAGAGATCTTGTATTCAGTGAACCATAAGGTACATACCTACTCCTGAAAAATTCAAAACATGTTAAGTACCTACCTACCAATAGTGCAACTTTCGTAATAAATTGAATTGTAATAGAATTTTTAACACTTCATGAATCAATTAATTAAAAATATAGATAACACATTATACGTAATACAAGTTTGAATATACCTATGTATGTATGTCTATCTATTTATCTATCCTGGTGTCTAGATATAGAATTAAATTTAAGCGCCTTAAAAGTGTGATATGTCACATGATACTCGATAAGCAATACTAGGACGAGTAAAATAAAAAAGTTATGTAAAAAACATAAATAAGTGTAACAGTTTAAAAGCTTAAAAACGGATAGTTAAGTAGCAAAATATATATTCGAAATAGACTACTTTAGTATTACAGTAGTACTTTTAGTAGAATGTCTATGATATTCGAGTATTATATTACAAACAATAACAAAGTCAAACGACAAATTCTTTGATTCGGAACTGGAGTATTAAATTGTTTTCTTTTTTAAACTTTCAACAACAACTACGAATGATTTATAGTTCAACCACCTAAATGTACTCGTACCTAACTGTTTTTGAACAAAAACTGTTTCGCAAATAATGCCCATATTTGCGTTGGTTGTTGACCTATATATTTTTAAATATTAGTTTATATACAAATAAAATAACTTTAATAATTGTAAATTAAGTAAAGAATTTTATTAAACTTTTAATTTTTAGGACAATGGAGGAAAGTCAGTTGAGTTCTGAAGTTGGTCCTCCTTGCAGCCTTGTGCTCTCAGATGGCACCATATTCCAGGGTCGGAGTTTTGGTGCACAGATACCCGTGGAAGGAGAAGTTGGTAAGCTTATAGTAGGTGTACAAATTATTTTAAGGCTACGCCCCTAGGTTGTGAGGAGGTTTTACCGCGACATATACATAACGCACATTATGTTTTAATGGAACTTTAAATAGGTTTTACAAACCAAAAAATTATTAGGTCAAGACTGGATTAAGGCGGCTTCACATGCTTTTCTTATAGTCGACGCGATACTAAAAAAATAAAAACATATATTATGAACTGTAAAAATAAATAAATACAGCTAGTTAAAATTTCAAATAATTCACAGCATATCGACAAACTATCAATTAAAATAAATGCGATAGGAGTTTTGAAAATGCGTAAAGATAATACCTTACTTATCTCACAGATTATCCAAACCAGTGTCTGTCTGTAATATACTTAACTAAACAAAACCAACCATATGTAAATAATATTAACCACATTTCTGCGTGTCATCAATGCTTAGAAGAAAATTTTAAGAATTCAATCATGTTATTTTTTGAATTATTATACCTATTAGGTTAATTTATAATATATCTAATTACAATAAGTTATCTCTTATTCGTAGCTATTTAAACATGGGTTACAGGTTAGTACGGTACATTTATAATATTTTATTTAAAAGAAACAGATTGCAAACTAGTTTTTTACATTTTATGTTATAAGAATAATCTGTAACCACATCAGAATTTAAATATCCGTTCTTAGTTTCAAACTATTTCTCAATATTTTTTACTGCTAGAAGAATGTACCTAAGTATTGTTTGTTATAATCCTATAATTATTAGGCAACCAATGTATTGGTTTAGGTAAATAAAGATACTTAAATAAATCTATTACATTTATTTGTTAATTACCTACATATTGCATTATTGTTGTAGAAATGCGAGCTCGTGAAACAAATTTAAATTTTTCTTACGAATTATTCCAATATTTTACAGTGTTTCAAACTGGCATGGTCGGATATCCGGAGTCTTTGACAGACCCTTCCTACCACGCACAGCTCCTCGTACTGACCTATCCACTGATTGGTAACTATGGAGTACCCGATGAACAAGAAAAGGACGAACATGGACTTCCTAGGTACGTGCTTTCATCATAATGCGTGTCAACAAATCCAAATAAACGTTGTAAGATCCACAAAAAATCGAACTGAAATAATGTTATTTTACCTAAACAAATATTAAAAATTGATATTATTAGGTGTTCTGTGATGCGTGACCTATTTGAAAAGACCTTGTACCAGATGATTATTTCTTGTTGAAATTACAACTAGCTAAATAACCTGTATAATGTACGATGATAATAATAAAGTTTTCTTATCCAGGTGGTTTGAATCGAATCGTATCTGGGCTGCTGGCTTGATAGTAGGAGAAATCAGCACATATGCATGCCACTGGCGCGCTCGGACTTCATTGGGATCATGGCTTGCTTCTCACGGAGTGCCAGGTCTCTGTGACATTGACACTAGAGCTCTTACTTATCGTCTCCGTGAAGGTGTAATGCTGGGACGAATAGTTCTGGGCGTACCGCCATTTGGACCTTTACCATCTTTATCTGACCCGAACATGAGAAACTTGGTTGCCGAAGTGTCTGTAAAGGTAAGCTAACATAGGTTTTTATAGGTCGTAGATCATTGATAAAGTTAAGAAAAGTATAGATTTGTATGTTTGACGTAGAATGGACTTTTTTGTTCTTTAAACAGTTTAAAACAACTTCAAAGAAGAACTTTTTTTTATATACATGTTCACCGATATCTTTGTCGTCGTAGCGATTAAAGAATAAAATACGAATAAATACTTACGTAGGTACATATTATTTAATTATTTTTTTTACAGGAATCAATAATATTTAATCCCGAAGGAGATATAACAATAATGGCTGTAGATTGTGGTTTAAAGTATAATCAAATTAGGTGCCTAATTAAACGAAACGCAAAAGTAGTTTTAGTCCCGTGGGATCATAAGTTGGATGCAAAACATTACGATGGCTTATTCATTAGCAATGGCCCAGGTGACCCGGATTTGTGTAAACAAGTTGTGGAAAATTTGAAAAACGTGGTTGACGACACAGATAATATAAAACCAATTTTCGGTATTTGTCTTGGTCATCAACTGCTATCAACGGCTGTTGGATGTAAAACATACAAAACGAGGTATCAAACTAATGAATATTTATCTAATTTGTATAGTATCAGATAACTTTTATGATATTAATTATAATTATATAAATAATTAAATATTTTGATTGCAGTTACGGAAATCGTGGTCATAATTTACCATGCACACATTCTGGAACAGGAAGATGTTTTATGACGTCACAGAATCATGGTTTCGCAGTGGATACAAAAACGTTGCCTAAAAATTGGAAAATTTTATTTACTAATGAAAACGATAAAACAAATGAGGGAATCATTCATGAAACCTTACCATTTTTCAGCGTACAATTTCACCCTGAACACACTGCAGGGCCTACTGACCTTGAGTGCCTTATTGATATATTTGTAGATGCTGTAAGGCTATATAAAAGAAAACAACCATGTGTTATCGATAACATGATTACTAATTGCCTACAATACGTTTCAACTATTCATGAAAAACCTAAGAAAGTGTTAATCCTTGGCTCTGGTGGATTATCAATTGGTCAAGCGGGAGAGTTTGATTATTCTGGCTCACAAGGTGTAAAGGCTTTGCAAGAAGAAAAAATCCAAACTGTTCTTATAAACCCCAATATTGCAACAGTTCAAACATCTAAAGGCCTTGCGGACAAAGTATATTTCTTACCAATCACACCTGAATATGTAGAACAAGTTATAAAAGCTGAGCGACCTACAGGAGTCCTACTTACATTTGGAGGCCAGACTGCGTTGAATTGTGGGGTAGAGTTGCAAAAATCAAAAGTATTTCATAAATATAATGTAGCCGTCCTAGGAACTCCAATACAATCAATAGTAGATACTGAGGATAGAAAAATATTTGCTGAAAAAATTAACGCTATTGGCGAAAAAGTTGCGCCTAGTGCAGCTGTTTCATCCGTCGATGAAGCTTTAGTTGCAGCACTACAAATTGGGTATCCAGTAATGGCACGGTCTGCCTTCTCGTTAGGTGGATTGGGTTCTGGTTTTGCAAACAATGAAGAAGAACTAAAAGCACTAGCACATCAGGCTTTGTCTCATTCTGAGCAACTCATTATAGACAAATCACTAAAAGGATGGAAAGAAGTTGAGTATGAAGTAGTTAGAGATGCTTATGACAATTGTATTACAGTATGCAATATGGAAAATGTTGATCCATTAGGAATTCATACCGGTGAATCAATTGTTGTTGCACCCAGCCAAACGCTCTCTAATAAAGATTATTATATGTTAAGAAACACTGCAATCAAGGTGATTCGTCATTTCGGTATTGTAGGAGAATGCAATATACAGTATGCTCTGAATCCTAACTCTGAAGAGTTTTATATAATTGAAGTAAATGCTAGATTATCGAGAAGTTCTGCACTAGCTAGCAAAGCCACAGGCTACCCTCTTGCATATGTAGCAGCTAAATTATCGTTAGGAATTCCATTACCAAACATTAAAAATTCCGTAACAGGCGTCACTACTGCTTGCTTTGAACCAAGCTTAGATTACTGTGTAGTAAAAATGCCACGGTGGGATTTAGCAAAGTTTAATAGAGTAAGCACGAAGATTGGAAGTTCGATGAAAAGCGTTGGAGAAGTAATGGCAATCGGAAGAAATTTTGAAGAAGCTTTTCAAAAAGCCTTAAGAATGGTGGATGAAAATGTCAATGGTTTTGAACCTTACATTAAAAAGGTAAATGAAAATGAACTCAGGGAACCGACAGACAAAAGAATGTTTGTTCTTGCAGCTGCACTTAAAAATGGTTATAGCGTTAATAAATTATACGAACTTACTAAAATAGATCCTTGGTTTTTACATAAATTTAAAAATATTATTGATTATTACAATAAACTCGAAGCTGTCAGTTGTGGTTCTATCACATACGACATTTTGAAGAAAGCAAAACAGATAGGATTTTCGGATAAACAAATTGCTGCTGCAATCAAAAGCACTGAATTAGCAGTTAGAAAACTAAGAGAAGAGCATAAAATTACACCTTTTGTTAAACAAATTGATACCGTTGCTGCCGAATGGCCAGCGTCCACTAATTATCTATACCTTACATATAATGGTAGTGCACACGATTTAGAATTCCCTGGAGAGTTAGTAATGGTATTAGGTTCAGGCGTGTACAGAATTGGAAGTTCCGTTGAATTTGATTGGTGTGCTGTTGGTTGCTTAAGAGAACTTAAGAACCAGGGTAAAAAGACAATTATGATAAATTATAATCCAGAAACTGTCAGTACAGATTACGACATGAGTGATAGGTTATACTTTGAGGAAATCTCTTTTGAAGTTGTAATGGACATATACAAAATAGAACAGCCTGATGGCGTAATTCTTTGCATGGGAGGCCAATTGCCAAATAACATAGCAATGGATTTGCATAGACAACAAGCTGTTATTCTTGGTACTTCACCAGATATGATAGATAGTGCAGAGAACAGGTTTAAATTTTCTCGAATGTTAGATAGAAAAGGAATATTACAACCAAGGTGGAAAGAATTAACAAATTTAGAATCTGCAGTTGGATTTTGTGAAGAAGTAGGATATCCATGTCTAGTGCGTCCATCCTATGTTTTGAGTGGAGCAGCTATGAACGTAGCATATTCAAATCAGGATCTTGAAGCATACTTAAAGTCAGCTAGCTTAGTTAGTAAGGAACATCCAGTTGTAATTTCGAAATATATCATGGATGCTAAAGAAATAGATGTGGATGCTGTAGCTGTAGATGGCACAATATTATGTTTAGCAGTCTCGGAGCATGTGGAAAACGCTGGAGTACATTCTGGAGACGCAACATTAGTCACCCCACCTCAAGATATAAATAATAAAACTTTAGATAAAATAAAAGAAATAGCTAGAATCATCGCTGAAACATTAGACGTTACTGGACCATTCAATATGCAATTAATTGCCAAAGACAATGAGCTTAAAGTTATCGAATGCAATGTTCGAGTATCGAGATCATTCCCATTTGTTTCCAAAACATTAGACCATGACTTTGTTGCAATGGCAACGAAAGTAATACTTGGTATACCTGTAGAACCAGTTAATGTAATGGCTGGATGTGGGAAAGTAGGTGTTAAAGTACCACAATTTTCATTTTCGCGATTGTCTGGGGCTGATGTTACATTAGGAGTGGAAATGGCATCAACAGGCGAGGTGGCATGTTTTGGTGAAAATAGATATGAAGCTTACCTAAAATCATTAATGAGTACTGGGTTCAGAATACCGAAAAAAGCTATTTTACTATCAGTTGGAACATTTAAGGTAAGATTCTAGTAAAACTCGTAACATGTTTTATAAAATCTGTTGAAATGTTGATTTTCAACAATTAAATCAATATTATTTTGTAATTTGTTTATAGCATAAAATGGAATTACTACCAAGTATACGAGTACTTCACAAAATGGGATACAAACTTTATGCTAGCATGGGTACAGGAGATTTTTATACGGAACATGGCGTAGAGGTAATTATTTCTAATATTAAATGGTCTATTATTATGACATGTGTATAATTGACACTAGAATGTGTCGGGAGAGTTTTTGTCCGCCGGCTTTTTTCTCCCGGCCTACCTTAGCCAAAAGGGCGCCTAAAGCCGATGTACTGTATTATTTAACGTTCATCCAGTGTATACATACCTTATGATAAATAAAAATTTTTGAATTTGAATTTCAAAATGTTAAAAATTCTTTTAATTTACAATATTTCCAGGTTGAAAGTGTGCAGTGGACTTTTGAGCATATAGGTGATCTGGATGATGACAGATCAGATGGAGAATTAATGCATCTAGCTGATTTCATGGCAAGACGTCAGTTGGACCTTGTTATCAATTTACCCATGCGAGGTGGTGCTCGTCGCGTGTCTTCCTTCACTACACATGGGTATCGAACAAGACGTTTAGCTGTAGATTATGCAGTTCCTTTAATCACCGATGTTAAGTGTGCCAAATTACTAGTTAAGGTTTGTGTTATTTTTATAATTGAAATTAACTATTTATTAAGAATATTTAAAAAGAATACTTTTGTATCTATTATTTTTGTAGGCAATGCTTCAATGTGGTAGTGTTCCTCCAATGAAAACTCATACAGATTGCATGACATCTCGGAATATTATCAAACTCCCTGGATTTATTGATGTGCATGTACATGTTCGAGAACCTGGAGCAACATACAAAGAAGATTTTGATACTTGTACAGCGGCTGCGCTTGCTGGTGGTGTAACAATGATATGTGCCATGCCCAATACAAATCCTCCGGTTATTGATCGTACATCCTTTGATTATGTAGCAGCTTTAGCTAGAGTGAGCGCTCGTTGTGACTATGCTTTATACGTTGGTGCATCAACAATTAATTGTGATACTGCTGCAGAATTAGCTCCTCAAGCAGCCGCCTTAAAAATGTATCTTAACGAGACATACACAACACTTAAATTAGACGATATGTCAGTGTGGCAAAAGCATCTTCAAAATTGGCCAAAGAAAATACCGATTTGTGCTCATGCTGAACGAGAAAAAACTGGAGCAGTCATCCTGATGGCTTCCCTTCTTGATCGACCAATACATATATGTCATGTCGCACGGAAAGAAGAAATTCTAATTATTAAAGCCGCTAAAGAACGAGGCCTTAAAGTGACTTGTGAAGTATGTCCTCATCATTTATTCTTAAGTACAGCAAATATAGATTCAATTGGAAAAGGTAAAAGTGAAGTGCGTCCTGTATTATGTAGTCCAGAAGATCAAGCTGAATTATGGAAAAATATGGATATTATAGACATTTTTGCTACAGATCATGCTCCTCATTTGCTTGAAGAGAAAATCTCCGAGAATCCGCCACCAGGTTTCCCAGGTGTAGAAACTATTTTACCGCTTTTATTGAACGCAGTGCATCAAGGACGCCTTACAATAGAAGATCTTATTAATAAATTTCATAGGAATCCTCGCAAAATTTTTAATTTACCTGAACAACCAAATACGTATGTTGAAGTTGACATGGATTACGAATGGACTATTCCCGACGCTATGGAATTTTCCAAGTCAAAGTGGACTCCTTTCGCTGGGATGCAAGTTTGTGGAGCTATTCATCGTGTGACTTTGCGTGGGGAAATAGCCTATGTGGAGGGTAAAATTTTGGTACCACCAGGATTTGGGCAGAACGTTCGTGAATGGCCGCCTTCTAAAAAACAGTCATTCCAATTGTATGATGTTGAAAAGGTAGAAAAGGAAACAAGTCGACCGAATTCCTCGTTAGACCTACATGCTTCTATGGATCTTGCCAGGTTTAGTGATAATGAATTGGAGCAAATAGATTCGAACAAACATGAGTCTCAAAACAAACTTAACGTCCATTTTAATGACGTAACTGGCCTAAGAAGTACCTCTCCACTTCCTCCACACACTTCAATGAGGCAAAGATGTGATAGTTCATCTTATTATAATCCGCCACAAACAACTTTATCTCAACGCCAGCGGAGTGACCTCTTTGGTAAAAGTATTTTAACGGTTGATTCGTTTAGCAAAGATACGCTTAATGACATTTTTAACTTAGCGCAGTTCATGAAAACTAGCGTTAGTAAAGGCCGAAATCTGGATGACATCTTACGTGGAAAGGTTATGGCATCAATATTCTACGAAGTCAGCACACGAACAAGCAGCAGTTTTGCAGCGGCTATGCAACGATTAGGCGGATCTGTTATACATACGGATGCTACTAGTTCATCGGCAAAGAAAGGAGAGACCTTGGAAGACAGTGTAGCCGTAATGGCGAGCTATTCAGATGTAGTAGTACTACGTCATCCAGAACCAGGAGCCGTAACTGTAAGTGATATAATTCTAACTGTTTAAACACCTATTTAATAATTAGACAATTTCTTCTAATTTGTATCTATTATTTATTAAATATTTCAGCGTGCATCTCGTCATTGCCGAAAACCAGTCATTAACGCTGGAGATGGCATCGGTGAACACCCAACACAGGCATTGTTGGACGTTTTTACCATACGAGAAGAGATTGGAACTGTAAATGGGCTTACTATAACGATGGTGGGTGACTTGAAAAATGGACGTACAGTTCATTCTCTAGCCCGCCTTTTAACATTATATCAAGTGCAATTACAATATGTCAGCCCACCAGGTCTTGGCATGCCAAAGCATATTATGGAGTACGTAGCGTATAAAGGCATTCCACAAAAAGTTTTCGAACGACTTGAAGATGTTCTCGCTGATACACACGTTATATATATGACAAGAATACAGCGCGAGAGATTTGAGAAACAAGAAGATTACGAGAA
>DWAV01000793.1:0-16543 GCA_018231305.1 Noctuana lactifera
AAAGCAGTTTTGTAGGAAATTAACATGCGCAAAAAAGATTTAACAATAATATTATTCTTACAAAATAAGTGACATTTAAAAAAGTTTGGAATATAGAATATTCATAGGTCATTACGTAAACTGGGCCTCAAATCTGCTAGAGACTATTAGACAATAGGGTTGGTGGTCCATGAGACAGGCCATAATGGTGACATAGTAGTGTCATAATGTTTATAGGTTGTAAACAGTAATCTGGGAAGTAATTTTTAAGCAATTTAATCTATACAAAGTCATACATACAAGACATAGTCAAGCTTCTATCAATCCCTGAAGTAGGCGCTATTCTTATATTAAAATTATTAAAATAATAATTATTATTTATTATTCTATAATATAAGCCATATATTATTCAATTTTCATTAAACATTTCGTCGATCGTCATCCCTAGACAAAAAGCCGAGTGCCAGGGTCGTCGACCAGCGAAGAGGGCCCAATGGAAAAGAAAACAAAGTGACAACTTAAGATGTCCAGCCATTCGCTGCGCTCCACTCCAAGTGTTACTTTACAATAACAATCTTGCGTCCAACTTGCTCGCCTCTGTAACCTTTATTACTTTACAATAAAGATCTAAACTTACGTCACGGTAGCGGGGAAAATAAGCACGCACACGTGAGACCTCACCTTAGTTTGTTAATTAAACTGTACTGCTGATATGTACAAAATATAAAAATAATATATATTTCTTTAAGCCCCTCTCTATGAACATTGTGTTTGAATAGAGTGTTGACTGTTTCCAGAACTCACACGGGGATTTAGTCGTGACGCACGAAATGATGATAAGTTTGAGTTCACAAGAATCGCTATTCGTCACCAAACTAGGGACCGGCCACTTCATAAACTATCTAAATGGTGATCTGAGAGATCTCTATCGTCTATTCCAATGCCTAACAAACATTCCGCGTGAAATGAAGTTGTAAAACGTTGATTTATTTGGCATTCGTGTCATATTTTATTACCACTTCAAAAAGAAGGAGGTTCTATGTTCGGTTGTATTTATTTTATACAAGATTAATCACATTATGTATTTAAAAATTTAATCTCTAACCCCGATGATATTTGAAATTCAATAGGTAAAAATTATATCAGACATTGAATGCATTATCTTTATTGTTTTATGTAGGTCTGTGACACCGAATTATCTACTGCCTACCTAATAAAAAATTTTGTAGTACTTGCATATTCATTTTCTCTGATAATACTTCTTTCTCGAAAACAAATAATTATTTACGACATTATGAGTTCTGGTATATTTTTCAATTTTCACACTTGCACCGCCAGTGCCTTACCTACGTCCTGCGACATTTCGTCGCCCAAACGTTAGACGGTTAGCATGTAAGTGTAAAAAGCACCAGTAATTGCTCGAACAGTAAACAAGTCAACAGCGTCGTGGATGTGTGTATCTCATGGACCACGAACTGGCGGACCGACATTACAGACTGTTGCATAGAAACATTTCTTGGAATTTGAAATTTCCACAGACTTACTTTGTGTATAAAATATTATGTTATCTATTAATGATATTCGTCCCATCCGTGATGCTGCTGCACATGAACTCAGATATTTTTCGGTAAGAAGATAGAAGATACACAGGATAATTAAGGTACAGGCTTCTTTCTCTTACTTACTCGTCTGTACTAGTAGTAGTTAGACTAGTTGATATAAATATAAACAAAGGATGGGTAAAAAAGAAAATTTAATTTATCTTCATCTATTTATCCCGATATGAATTCGTGGTCTCTCATATTAGAAATAAATTTGGATATAGTTTAGATACCACGCAGTATGCACAAAGTTGTAGTTTACATAAATACACAATCGGAATAAGGCTTCGATGTCAGACGAGCTTCACTATTTAGCTGTTTCACTGCACGCGCGGCAAGTTCTAACCAGTCATGTAAACAAGCCGCGTTCCCGCGCACCTCATTATTGCTTGTCGTTAACGACAATTGATTTTCCAAACAAACACCTGATCGTCAGGTATCTACGCTAGTAGCTTCTCTGCTATGCTTGAATACCATGTTTATTTTTCGTAATGCACAATTTGATGCAATAAAATAATAAAGTCTATTTTATAGTCTGCGCTATGAAAATTTTATATAACTTCTTCGGCGTTTCATTTTTCTGCGACACTACTTTCAACTAAATATCCGACTTTTCAAGCCTGAACTATTTATGCTAACCAGAGTTGCTTCCGTGTCGCCTTTATATCAAATGGTTCTTTAGCTCTCTGTTTTGTTTTCGATATTATTATGAGATATCTTAGTCTTATGGGTTAACCTCTAATGTGTTTAACTCTAGATATTGCTTCGGTACCATGGATTGAATCTAATTTGATAATTATATCTGTGACGCACTGATTCCTTAACATCCGACCTTTACTTCACATACTGAAACAACTCCTCGTCCTCCAAGGAACTTTTTTGTAAAAAATTAATTGAATATGACATCCTCTTTACTTACTATAAGAAACAGCCATTGTGAGATAACGAACATCTCAACTCGATACAATGTAACAACTAATTACAATATGATCCAAATCCTCAGAAACCCTTTGTTGCGTTTTTTACTTGCTATTATTAGGTTTTATTTATCCAATAGTTACTTCGCAAGTAGGTTGGTAATACGTGATGGAATCAAAGCGAGAAAAATAAATTATTGAAAATGTATCATGGACGTAGAAACAATGGATGACAGCAGAGCGGTCAAAACTATCTCCAACTGGGTTCACAGTAGAAAAGAGCCAGAGGAAGAGCCAAGAAACGATGGTTAAACTGTGTTGACGAGGGTCTGCGGAGAATATTTTGGAAAAGTGAGGTCAGAAATAGATCGAGATGGAGAAATATAGAGGAGGCCAATACCTAGAGCTGTAGCGACGTAGAAGGTAAGTATTCAAAATAATTGTTCATGTTCACTGCTAGGGTTTAACTTGCAAGAAAGGTAATTTGAGCACCATGAGAAACAAACTCTTATCTTGAAGAGCCCGCATCGGATGGTTTTTATTCAATGAATGTGTTGCAAGGAATGGCGGTCGTCTTCAAGTGGGTGTTAGTTACAAATTCGAAAACAACAGACGATTACGATTAATAGTAGCTAATATAGAAAAACATAATTTATCTAAATAATGAGCCCTTGCATATTTTACAATCAACAGATAAATTGAATAATTTAAAATAATGAATTTATGAATGCAGGCGGCTGTGCAGGATAAATACCGGCGGTTACATAAAAAGGATGCTCTGTTCACCAAAAATAAATGGTACCTAAATGTGAGTCTATTTCGATGATTCTTTTTCATATTAAAGGAAAATGTTGCTCTGACCATGGACTTCGAAAATACAGCGTGGAACATGCAATCGGATCGCAACCTTTGCAAAACCTACTATTTCTTAACCATGACAGTTTCCCTCGATCACCTCCAAATGTGATTGAAGATTATTCTTACTAACGTTATTACAATTTTCAGTGACCACTTACGCCCTGCAGTTCTGAGTAGTTAGGGCCACTTTACACCGCGAGAACGGAATGTAGCTACTTAAGGCTCGCTTCAGGGAATCGTTGCACGGATACGGGACACCTGTGTGTTGTGGAGTAAGTATGTGATAAGACAACTGCATTTGCACCATTAAAAGCTCCGTTTGCAAACGTTATCTGCGCGGGATGACGACGCGCGACGCCGCGTTACTCGTGAGATGTTATCTCAGAATTTGTATAAGATAAAATAACTCTAGTATATTTTCATATACTTGACCTATTGTGTGTTATAATTACATAATTGCTGATCATTTGTGTATTTTTTTATGTGCATGATTTTCCATATGTCTGTTTCAAATTCCAAATGTGTCTGCGTTTATGAAAGCTCTTTTCATATTTGCAACTTATTAGTTAAACTAGCTGTGCCCCGCGGTTTCACCCTCGTTAAAAAATTTAACGTAATGCTCCATAGCCTATTACTTTTTCTAAAATAAAAGAAGCCTAAGTTACTCCTTATTACATCAGCCTGTCATTACCTGTCAATAAAAGTCCCGTCAAAATCGGTCCAGCCATTTCAGAGATTAGCCAGAACAAACAAACAGACAGACAGACAGACAAAAATTGTAAAAAACGTGATTTTGGTACCGTACATATACCAATTCATTCATATGCATGTAGATAAAAGCGGTTATTTTAATATTACAAACAAACACTCCAATTTTTTTATATGTATCTATAGATTATAAATTAAAGTAAATATATTAAAACAGTTCTGTATGTGAGCCGCCGTCAGCGGTGATACAGTTAATTGAGTGCAGCGTACAACCCACGTGTATGATAACCTCATTACAACGAACATTAACGTTACTTATTTTACAGTTTAATACCTCTTGGTTCTTACGAACGTTGCTATCGTTTGTACTTTAATTTAAAAAATACAGATAATATTTATTTATTTAATTTAAACATTAAAAACATTTAAATATCACACATTGTTGTGGTGTAGAGTCAGGTTCCTCTAAAAAATATCCATTTCGCTAACGCATGGAACCCACTTCCCACGTAATCCTTCTCTGGAACTGTGTTCACACTCATCATTAATTACATTTAAAAAACAAACACAATTAAGTATTTAAGTAAAATTAATAAAGTAGGTAAAAAACTATTATAAAAAAAAAACTTTCTTACCAACCCGCGCCTACCTGTCCACCAGTCAACTAAAATCTCTTAAACTTTACAAATTTTCGAATTTTAAAATACATATTTGCTATAGAACAAGATAACAAGAACACTGTCAAGTGGTTGCTAGCGAGATCAAATTAGTTCGTAATTTCGTATACATTACCCATTTAACGCAATGCAGTCATTATCAGCAGTGATAACGGATCGTAATCGCTTGTTTTCGTATAATTATTGCCAGCTACGAGTAGATTGCGTAAGCGTACTTACTGAATAGAACTGACGAAATTGACTTACCTAAATAATGATTATTATTTAATTTTAAACACAAAAATTGAATTTAGTATAATTTAAATTCAAATGAACTACAAGAAATGTTCGCCGGAAATTATGTGAACTTTTATTTTGTAAAATACTCATCCTCAATATACATATAATAGTCAGTTTAATAAGTTCCTATAGATATACAAAACATACATAAGTACTTAATTATTTTCATGTATGAGAAAATATAAGAAATCTAATTAAAATGAAATTATATTGACACTGATTAATCTTGTACATAAATGACAAGCTAATAGTTGATAATCTTAACAAATAGTGTTAACTAAATATTTTTGTAAATAACTTTTAAAAGTTATTCAAGTTTTTCGACACGACACTGATCGCCATTCCAACTCGAGACCATTACGAAACTACTGAGAAACTGGCTTCTAGTAAAATAGCAGTCCCGTCCACCTGTGACATTCATTTTCAATGCCATGCAACAAATCACTAGTGATTATATCTATCTAATACATGCCAACCTCAAGATCCTTATTGGGTTAATGGTTAATGTTATCGATTTGTTAACATGAGTGAGTATTAATATGATTTATTGTGTAATAGAAGTGTTGGAATTATTGATAGTTATCTATTAGGAACGTTTTGCACATTATTATTATCTTAGCATATCGGTAAGTGTAAATAAAATTGTGTTCGTTTATCTAGGCCAAGGCACACCATAGTAGTGCAACAAACGACAGTAGTAAGCTACGAATAATAATAGGTGACATTTAACAGTGTGTAGAGTCGTATTATAAGTCATAATATAGACCCGTGAATAGGTAAACGAATATTAAAATTCAATTTTTTCACACTGCAAATTCTCAGATTAAATATTATATTCAGACCCTAATCATAAAGTGTTTCGTCTTTTGTTTCCTTTTTCACATTGAACCGTCGGTCAGCACAAAAAAGGTGTAACAGAAATCTGAACCCATCAAAAGATTACAGTAGCTAGAAATTAAATGAAGCAAAAAAATCGATGTTGAACGAGATTGCAGGTAAATTTCGCAAATCTACAAATCACGAAATATCGTACCAAAAATACATCAGTTCACTCAAATAGAAGGTGTTAATTAGAGACGAGAGGAAACCACGTGAATAATTTTACATTGATCTTTACTTACTTATCTCTTTTTTTTCTTATCTTTCTTAGTTTATTTGCGTTATAATTCACGATTTCATAGCTAGACAAAATTTGACAAAATAAAAGCACTGGCCCCTGGCATGTCTTGTCTGACTTACTTCCTCAAACTTTCAAGCTCTGACATGAAATGCACATGTGACAGGGACCAAACCATTAATCACCGAAAGGTTCGATGCGGAGACATTTTACACATGTGGCCAACAGCAGCTGAAACGGGTCATCGATACCTACTGGGTTAAATTTTTTTATGTTCTGAAGATTACATTTTTTGCTCTCGTACCCGCTAGTGCTCCAGTTCAACCACAAATAAAACACATTGATTATTATGGCCTAGTCGTACACACATAAATACATAGGTATATTGTTATTAATTATTATCAATAATTTGATAAAAATAGGTACTTCACTTTGATTCGCTGAATCTCGAAGAATTAATCTGTTCCAAAAGTGCTAAGTATAATAAACAGGAAAGGTCTCCGCAACGCGTGACTGGAATCAAAACACGAGCCCAATATAGGTATCACGATTACCTTTGGTTTTGTAACACCCTCGATAAATTGGTTAAACGCCATAAACGGGACGGGAATGCTATTCGGTATTGTGACACGTTTTAAACCCGTTTTATGTAAATGAAACGTAATATACGTAGGCCAGTTTACGACCAGTCGAACTAGAAAACTTTTTAAGTGCCTAATATAAATTAGTATGTTTTATAGGCGGATCTTTATAATATCTCTATTCCGATTTTATGTTCGAACTAGCGAACTGGTGTCAGTATACCTATATGTTAATAAAATATTTTTAACTTGGTTACGAATGTTTACGAATGTTTAGGTACTTTTTAGAAAATTCAAACATACTCTTTTTACACGTTCAAAATAGGCAATTGCCTAGTGCAGACTTCACCATACTTCATTAGAAACAATTGCATCAGTATAGAGAACAATAAGAAGTACGAGTATAATGGTCATATTGATGAATCAAGAATGCAGTATTTTGCTGCTTACTACTGTAATGGATACCCTTCTCCATCTGTACGCTTAGCGCCGTTTGCGCGGAAGTTGTGTCTGACATACATTATTTATACCTACATCATAAGCTTAACTGTAGAGCTTATCAATCTATGAGATAAAAATAAACATCCCCTTATGACGTGATGTGCTTTAACTAGATAACATATACAGGACACGTCACGTAACCTAATAGTCTTGAGCACACTCTTTCACAGTTAATTAAGTAAATAAACAAAGATCACATGCATCGGGAGCTCTAGGTGTTATCCTATTTCGCCTAACGTCCTCCTCTATACAAACAACAAACAAAACAGAAAGCAAACATTGTCGAGTAACTGCCGTAAAGAAAAACATTGTTGAAAATAAAATACAGGACCGTTTTGTCAACATCATACTTAATAAAAATACCTACATAAAAAGAATAATTAAAATTTTTTTTTTTAACAGATCCACGCTAAGATAAATAAAAATGAGGCCGAGAAAAGAAAAAAAGACAGTAACATTATCACGTAACCAGAAGTAAGACGTATTTATTTATAACCAGTTGTGAGATTTATCTATTTTCAAACTATTCATCAAATTGGGAAATCGTTTACATAATTTTTCGCTCGCCAGTTGCCTCGCGTAAAAGTAATTTTACAAACAATGTTTTTAAATCAGTAAGTCCGGTTAGACTATTTCGGTGACTATTGTTTAGATAATATGCTCATTCAGTTCAATGTTACAAAATAGTTACTAATGCTAATACTTGAAACAAAAACGCTAAAATGTGTCTTGTAATAACTACGCGGCATAAGCATTTCAAATAAACTTGGGGACTTGTATTGCTAAATAAATGCTACAAATAGAAATTAAGTAAACCTACGTGTTTATTAATTTCTTAAATTGCAAATGAACACTTTTATATTATGCGATTTTAATTTAAGAACTTCAAAATACGGATGAAGAACATTTCTCTACCATAGACTAAATTTAGACCGTTATCGAGTCGCCCTACCAGCCCTGTTTCATTTAATACAAAAGCCACAGATTTAGTATGCACAGATTTAGAATGCTATCCTGGTAGTATTTTTCAGCAACTCCTGATAGTATTATTCTCTCAGCTTTGTAATATGTCTTTCAATTTCGTTTTTACAAGCTTCTCGTTAAACGTCGTGTGTTTCAGTTTTAAAGAATTTCATGCTACGTTAACTTATGACATGCAGAGCGCGGTCTTGACGTCAATACAGGTAAGTAGTTAGGAAGTACTAACAACAACATTATTATGGGCCGAGCGGCGCAATAAATCAATTGGCGCCAATGAACATTACTTTATGGACCGTTCGTGGGCATTGTGTCTAAAACTTATGCCTTACATAAATAGAATTAGGTTTGTTGGACATCTTCTTCATAGATTAATATAACAAGCTTAGGCTGCAATAGAACTCTATCGACTCTACAATCTAAGAAATTTTTAGTTTTCAATATACAAGTTGGTTTGCATTTGCATTTTCCATCTAATATAAGATGCTAATACTTACATTAAATCTACTAAATATGTAACTGTAATGTTAGCACACCTTCGCTAAAAGATGTAGCTAAAGTAAAAGTCGAAAGGTTTATTACAAAACCCATGTTTCCATTTTGCCTATTAGGTTATGAAGTCGGCTCTATAATATTTTGATCTATGAAATAAGTAAGCAGACAGCTCAAGCGAAAAAAAATCCTTGTATATAAATTGGCCTACTCAAAATTCACGGTGTGTCCATTCCTTATCCGTACACGATATATTTACGTCAACTAGTTAATAGACCATCTCATTATTTCTGCTCACGTCTACACTACAGCTAAGGTCGCGCGAAAAGCGTCGATAACACATACATAGTTATTCAAACCACTATTTCTATTCTATGCAACCACGACTATGCAAATTTATTTGCCCATTTAATGTCTATGTCGTTTTAAAATTTTATTATTGCGTTTAGATTATTGAACATAATTATGTTAAGTATTTTGATTGAATCCTCATTGTAATTCCTTAGCTCCAGCAAACTATAATTTGATGATGTAGAGTACTTTTGTGGAAATACATTTTATTTATTCTACGTTTTTTTTATTCAAGTTGTAGTATTTTGCTTCTACATTTTTAACAATTGATTATCACCATTGTTATTTTCGTTAGTTGATTCGTAAATTGCTTTATAAGATTTTTCATTGGTTAGTGATATAGGTACATAACATTATTTGGAATATTTTTCTGGGACTATCACACAAAAGTACCTACCTACTTTTTTTCTGGTTGGTAGGTATCTTTGCTAATATTATTATAATATATATATATAAATTTTAGGAGGAAAACTTGTGAACCTGTAACGTTTTTGGACCTTATGCATCATTTCTGATTTTAAGAAGGACGATTCCAATATTACTTCTTAAAGGTCTTAAAGGCTTAACTTTATAGAATCTTGTAATACCTAGGTACTTTGTATTTTCAACAGCATCAGCGCTACATGTTTTTTTTTATTTATGTAAACATTTTGCTCTATGATAAGCTTAGGTACTTTAATTAGGTAGGTTAATTAGGTACTATTTTGTGCCAACAAGAAAATTATTATTTGTATAATTTAATTATGTAAATTTATTAAAAAAATATATTTTTTTAAAGCTCTACAACAAACAAATTAAAATTCTTGTATATAGGTATCTATTAGATATAGAGTTGCAAAATGTACCTAAATGTTAAAATACCTATATCGTAGGTAGTTTTAATTTAAAAGCGAAGAATAACAACTTAAATAATTCTAAATAAAGACCTCACTAAAAACATCCAGTCTGCAAATGGAAGCAATCACCACACTCCGTCTATTTATAAGAAACATTACAATAAAGTTAAAATAAGATAAATGCACGTACTTTTACTTCAGCGTTCCCGTCGTAGTCACATGGCTCGGGAGTTGTGTTCGTCGGAAAGTTTTTGTTACCAACTTTTACGATGTTCCACAAAAATAACACTTTATCCAAAGTCAAACACAAAACATCACGTATTTATAAGTTTTTATATTAAGTTTAAGTTTGATTTTTACTCTAATTTCGTTTAGTCGTGAGTTTAATAGAAGTCTCTGTTATGTTATGGTCTCGGCAAAATAATGTAGAGTCGTGCCGCTACGCGTGCACCGTCGACGCGCGCGCTTTTTCAATTGAGTTGTGTTGTTGGGTCGCGGCACTCGCCGCACGACCAGATGACAGCTTCAATGTCTTCTTCTCTGTTCCCTTCCCTCCCTTCCCGCATCCCTCTCGTGGCTCAGCGGGATAAACGGAGCTACCCAGCTCTATACAGAATAGACTTGTCGTGTTTTTATTCATTTTTATTAGAAGCCCAACCGACCGGTCCGGGCCCAACATCCCCAGATTTGTAAAGGTATCGAATAACTTGTAAACCACTGTGATTGATATTTTGTAAATATTGTAAATTTTACACTATCCATCAAGAATTGAGTTGCGATTCGAATTTCAGCTTCCAATTAGGGAAGTTTTAATAAAACAAATACAGTGTGAAATAATAATATTACAAAGTCTAATAACTACCTAACTAAATCTTGCATTAAATATAAAATCTTAATGTAAATCAAGACTAGAATCACAAGACAATGTAAAAATGTTGATAAAAATCATTATTATTTCCTCAAATGTAGAACGAATAACATAATCATAAGCACATTATCTATACTATACATATAGCTTGGAGCAAGTTCCCGAGAAAGTCATTATTGAGACCTTCGGCGAAGCGTTTTTTGTTGGACGCGCCCAAGTTTGTGTACGGCATAAAAACATTTATTTTAAAACCGCGTTGATTGAGTTGTTACGCCGAGAGCTTATATTGAGGCAAGTTCCAGCTCCGGCGTTGATCCGTAAATAACAAATTGTTCGTGTAAGCTGTTTAATATTAAATATCTCAGATGGACGGAAGGTGTGTTTAATTTTCAAAAATACTTTCATAAGTTTTTTAGTAGTTTTTTAGGTATATACCTATATCAACCTATATTATGAGTATGGTAGGTTTTATAGATAATTTTTATTTCTTCTTTTTCAGTAGACTGGCGATAGTTTCTCGAGTTTGAATCCGTTATAAGATGTTGCGATCGATTTCCGTACCTCTAAGATAACGCTAACTTTACTGGGTAGGTAGATACCTAGGTAGGGACCCTGAGATTAGGTATCTACCTAATCTCAGGGTCCCGTGTTATTGCAATCGTCTCTTAATAGAGTCGTATTTTCCGACGATCGATGTTAGAATTCTCCTCCTCTCCGTTATTTTATACATAAATTCTTCGCTAATTTAATTGATCAGTAATTATTATATACAGACTCCGACTACTTAATTATTTATTTTCCTTACGCTCTCCAGAGTACCTACTAGAAATTTAAATTACAGAACCCTTGTAATGTAATTCTCTTGAAAATCAACTAGGTAAGCTCGTTACATCTCATCTCGAAAATCTCAAACTCTCCTTAAAGAAAAATATACAGGCTCACAATTTCAAAGAACAAACTTTCTGAAAACCATTAAGCTTTTACTGTTCTTTTAAATTAATCTAGGTACATTATTTATGTAAGGAACCTATGTAGGTATTTCTTTTTTATCTATTACTGTTGTACTTTTATTATTTATTTCTTAATCTCTTATATTGTTAATCTTACATTACGCGCGCCGCCTTTATATTTTTCTGCGCTTTCCAAGGTTGACTGGTATAGAAAGCTGTACAAAAACTAATGGTAAATAGTACTAGATTAGAACCACGCAGTACGCTAAAGCGAAAATAAAGTAACTCGGACTACTCGCACCCGCTACGTTCATTATTATGTTCATAACTTCATAAAGGTACAGTTTGTTTAGTTTATCGATATAGAGTAATATCAGACAGCGAGCGGAAAGTGTTTGGGTGGGAGAAGTAATCGCTATTTGATCTGTAAGGTTGTCACTCTTGCCTATTTTTACTTGTTGCGTGGTTGGTACAAAAGTGGACACAAACTTTTGACTTTGACGTTTCACATTATTTTGTTTGAGTTGAATTGAAGTTTGAACTCTATGTAGTATGTAGTCTGTGAATTGTGTGAATTGAACACAATAAACAATAACCTACGTACGTACGGTACGGTTTACTTTTCATAGTTTAAAACTATTAAATTAATTAGTTTTTTCATAGGAACTTGTAAACTAATACTATGAATCCGGTGAAATATTTAATGAAAGATTTAATAAACAAGTCTACTCCCTTTGACGTATGGTTACAAGGAAAGGTTGATCAGACTGTAGGTAATGAAATAATAATTTGCGATTCTACTGGCAAGGTAAAAGTAATAAAAGTTAAAGGATGTGATTTTAGTGAGGATGTTATTGGTAAGTAACAAATAAATATACTTATAATCGTATTATCGTAGTAGTTACCTACGCTTGATAAATTTTATTTCTTCCTAAATAAAGCTTATCAATTTGATCATGCATAAAAGTAAGACTATTAATAAAAACTATAAATTGCTAAATATCGTTACATAATAACTTTTTATCATTTGTTTTTGTTCATTAATTTTTTACATTTTTTTGCATTATTCTGTATTGTGAAAGTTTGAAGGCACTTTCGAAATAGTTACTGTATTTAAAAGCTAAATATACGAATAAAACACAGCATAAGAAACATGTTTTCCAGGAGTGTATTGCTGTGTGATAGGTGTTGTAGTAAAATCAAGCGATATACCAGAAGTTATACCAACAAAGTTCATCAAAGTGAACTTGCATCATCAGCGCTCCTGGGAATCTGAAGTGAAAGAGGCACAGTTATTTCTACAAGGCAAGGTTGTGCCAAAAATATAAACAAAAACTATTTTATACAAAATTTTTATTCCTCCACCATTCATCACTTTGTAAACTTATGTAATATAATAACAAAAAATAAATGATATGTAATTAACAAAATTATATTTTAATATGTCTTTAATAAATATAATGTTTATATTTTTTCTTTTCATTGATCCAACATAATATTCCTAATTTCATTGAAGAACAAATCACATCATGTAAGTTAACCCACGCACCTATAAAAATGTTTTAGAGCTTATAATTTGGCACCAGTTTTGAGCAATGGCCCTAACTTTTGGGCTAACATAATATTGCCACCTATTTTAAGTTTTCCTTTCATGAACGCAGCTTGTGGGTTCAGTGAACCTGCAGCTATTTCAATCAAATCATCGTCCGAGACTGTCATTGTTGTGTCCGCTTTGCCACTCTTAGGCTCACCTTGATACATGCCAGGATTTGTTTTGAGATCCAATGCTGTAAAATAAAATTTAATATTAATGTGTCAATAGTCATTTTTGTGTGTTAACACGTCCACTGTCAAACATCTTTTATGTCACAAGATATTCATACTGTCATTCTTAGTAATAAAACTGTACTGAAGTAATTATGAGTTTTTCTAAAAATACTGGTCGTAATATAACCCTTTAATGTCCCATTTAAATACTTACTCCACTGTTTAACTGTCTTTCCATCCTTTGTGATGTTGTACTGGAAAACACCACCAATACTCTTAGCTTTGTCAGCATTAGCCTTGATTTCACTCTCAATCTTGGCAAACAGGGCGTCGCTCTTCAAGCTAGCGGATGATTGAGATGACTGTGTAGAGCTAGAGGGTGCTCCTTCTTTCACAACATTCTTCAAATCCACATATGCACCTAAAAATAAGGATACATAATTCAATGTTTTCCATAATATGAACAATCAAAAACAAATTAATTTATCATTATTTTGAAATGCCTTATAAAATTTATTTGGCCATTGACGTTTACCTACCAGTAATCACAACATTTCCAGTCTCCTTGACTTTAGTCTGGAAGTGCACCCTGTTGCCCTCAAGCCACATCTCTGTCATAAGTGTTTGCCCAGGAAGAACAGGCTTGGCAAAGCGAGCCTTAATTGCCTTCACATTTGACGAGTTGTTGCCAGCGTACCTAAAATATTTAGATCAAATTCAGTCAATCAGTTATTTGTGAAAAAGTACAAAACAGTGGAATCAATATATATCTTTAGTTTTTATTACAAAGGGCGGACTTTTTTTTTATCGTTTATGATGATGAGTAGTAAGCAGGCCATAAACTTAATGCCATATGGTATTCATATTTTTGTTGAATATTCACAGAAATTATTTCTTTTCAACAAATCATAATATAATGTTTAAAGTCGCCGCGATTGTCTCCATACTAAGTGTGTAAGGGTATTTCCTTTCATACTTTCTGTCTCCAAGTTCTGTGAATTATTTAGATATTTATTTTTCAATTAGAACGGCCACAGGCCCGTTACAGTAATTAGACAGGAAGATTTATTTATTTAGCATATCTACTTACTTGGCCAGGACATGTCTCACAGAAAATCCAAGAGAAGCCAAGCCATGGAGGATTGGTCGGGGATGTCCACTAGCAACTGCCACATTGTTGTCAATATGCAATGGATTCAAATCACCTGACAACCTGTGGATGAAACATTACACAATTTATTGATATGAATGCAATAAATTCCAATATAAAATGCTAGCAGTTATTTGTATAGTTAACTATTCTGTTACAATAGGCTGGACCAAGCATAATGTAGTATATGTTCAATGATATTTAAACACCTAGTGATACCTCTATTGACCAATGAGATAATTATATAACACATACTTAGGCCAATCAGATACACAAGCTCTCTGAAAACTTTTGGTTGCCCGATAAACTGTCTACTAGTCTTGTACCTATAAATAGGAGTCGGGTCCTACACCTGCACATAGCGGCCTGGACATAGGTCCAGATATAGATCTGTACATAGTTTGGTCCTATATCTGTTCATAGGGGCCTGGTTTTATTCTTGTTCATAGCAGCCTGGTTCTATACCTCCTGTTGATAGCTGGCTGATCCTTTACCTGTACAAAGCGGCCTGGTCCTCGGAAGTGCGCTGCTCGACGACGGCGTCGGGGCTGCGCTTGGGCGCGGGCTGCACGCTGACGGCGGCGGCGCTGTCCCGCGGCCCGCCGAAGCCGCCCTGGCCCACCACGAATATGTGCTGCTGGGTGCGGAACACTAACTCCTTGTTCTGATAGATCTCACCTACGGATACATTTTTAGGTTAAAATTTTTGCGGATGATTTTCAATGTAAATATTTATGAGTGTGATTGAAATTATGACTCTAAATATAGAACTTTCGTTACGCAAAACGTTACTTTAGTTTATATATTATTTTAGTATTAAATATAATGATATGCGAAAGTCAAAAATGGTGCATCGAAAACCGTTTTTATTTCATAATTCTTACGACACGTTTGTTAGATAATTTCAAGACAAAACTCATTCACTCAAAACTTGATACACGTATTATTAATTCTAGTAATATATAATTTGCAAGTTACTCCGTCATGTGTATGTCATAACATATTATATTATAAAATATATTTAAATTTATGTCACATATTCACTTACTGTTCACGATGGCGACGGCACCAGCGCCTTTGTCCAAGAGATCAACAACGTAGTTTCGAGTTGTGAAAGATCCCTCGGTTCCAGGGAATTCGCCCAAAAATTCAATGTACTGTTCTCCATGTAAAATCTGTAATGAATTAAAAGACCAATAAGATTCTATTATTATTATCAGTTGATTTCTATTATTTCAATTTCATGTGTGAAATTGTACTTCTCTTTTTTTTTCTTTCTTTCTTTCCTTCTCTTTCTCTCTCTCTCTTTGCATGAGTACAATGATTCAACTTACATTAGTAAAATTAGCATGTTTTCCCGGCGGCATGGCGTTAGAGACCACAGGAGATTCCATGGACATGCCGGGAAGGATGAAGAAGGTAGGGAGGGCGCCGAAGTTGTCGTGTGCCTCATACAGGAAGCTCATATCGCCAGGGTTCACCACAGATGCGCCCACTGTACGAAAAGTTTTATATTTAATTTAAAAAAAAAAAGATTTTTATAATATTATTTTACACATCATAAACCTTTCTCAGTGAAAAAAAAGGGAAAATAGACTAAAATTAGAAATCAAGCTAGTAGTTTAGCTCATTAAAACACTATCTACTTATATGTTACCAATCATAACAAGCCAATATTAGAAATTACACATTTAACAAATTACCTTTTTTCAGAGTACAATATTATAGATTTTGTTATCATTATATTGTACAAAGTATCATTATATTGTTTAATGCGCATTACGTCCTTTATGTCATTTGTCACAATGCCCTTTTCCTAAAAATGTATTTTTCTCAAAATGTACTGACAAAAATATATTGATAAATACTTTAAACTATACTAATATATAAAACTGAAGAGTTTGTTTGAACGCGCTAATCTCAGGAACTACTG
>DWAV01000794.1:0-16543 GCA_018231305.1 Noctuana lactifera
AAATTCATGATTTAAATTTCTGCCTCGCCGGGGATCGAAACCGAGACCCTTCGAATGGTGGACTGGCGTGGTAACCACACGGGTCGTCAAAATAGCAAAATAGCTAATAGCATTTAACACTGGAATATGTTTTATCACTACGCTACATCGGAAGGGGCGGAAGCTAGAGTTTAGATATACTTTAATGGCTTTCTGTTAACGCAGCAAATACTGAAAACCTTACTCTTCTTCTTGGGTCAATACAATACAAAATTGTAGTTTTAATTGCTGTAACTATGACAAGAAGCTTAATGTGACTCAAGCAGTAAAACAACCCTATAACCCTATCCCTATTTTCCGTCAAAACTTGGCTACCAGCGTTACTCTTCATTCATACCAAGCCGTCATTCGTTTAACATTCATCATATCCAAGATAAGAATTACGACGAGCTGTATATTGTTTATGGACGTAACAGTCTCATTAGATAAAACAATTTTGGGTTGCGGGCGTCATGGATCGCTGAAACTTCTATGGCACCTTGTCAAATTGCATACCGTGTCAGACGAGTGGTCACGAATCAGTGCAAATGTTGCACTGGGTTGCATGGTTTTACGAGCGCTTTTGCTCGAGAGGACAGCTTGAAATTTACGGACGTTTCGTGTTATGTAACCGTTACTGTTTTGTCAGATTCTTGTCTTACCATCCTTTAATAATGAAGAAGAGCGCTTTCTGATATCGCTTCTCCTTTCTATTTTTAAAACAAAGTAACACAGAAAGTTAAACTATAACAATATTTCATTTTAACGCTAGTTTATTTCTTACCAGCTCATCTAAAGTGGTTTCGTTTCGCGTGTGCAAGAGTACTGTTTCAATCTAAATTTTCTTTAGTTGAATTCGTATGTACATTATTCTAATAATTTATTCTTGCAGACTGTGTTTTCCTGCGTAAATATGTCTGAACGCAATCCGACTTGCAGTCGAAACGATCTTGCTGACTATTTATATATCACCACGATACTATCGGAGGAAATATTCAACAACACTCTACCTACTACTACCTAGAAACAAAAATAAAGTCAACATAAAAGAAAAACAAAACGTAATCTATTTGAAATAATCTTTAAAACAAATTCCTAAGTTATGTATCCGTACTAACTATATTCCAAGAATACCAACTATAAAAGAAACACAGCTGTAATATTCAATTAACTAAGGAGTTGATTTTCTAGTACTACGTAATGTATGGGACTATGCCCAAAAAACTAAAGTAACCGTCTGCAAACCAAACATATTTAATTGTAATGAAAATGAAATATAATGCGTACAATATTTTAAAGAGTAAGTGTTAAGTTAACCGTTTCAACATTTGACGAAAAAGTATTTCGTAAACTGTGAAAGTAACAAGTTCAGTGCAACGTTTAAAGTGCGTAGGTAAGTAAAGTAGGTAGGTATATCAATAAAAAACAAAATGGCTTTTAAAGTCGAAACCGTCATTAAAAGAACGTCCGTACAAATTTACCGCGGTTCACTGATTGGGGACAAGTACCAGACCATTAGGCACTCCCATCCTGCATCTTGTAACTTTTATTACGTTGGCAACCCCGCCTTGCATTGTTGTGGGCTTAATGATCGTACGCTTATCTGGTGTTCTGGAGGAAATATCAATCGTAGCTAAGACTCTTGCTAGGTACGGTAAAGTGAAGTAACATAGCTCATTTCGTTAATAAACCCCCTTGATAAAATACCACTTTATAAAATTCAATAACATTATTTTAAATCCATCCAGACACCTCGTGTATCATTGGCCAAACATTAATTGGCCTGTTTATCTCATTGGTCAATTTACTTAGGTGTCACGTGACCGCTGGCTGATGTAGGTGACTTAAACAGAATGGCATTAAGATTTCGTCATAGGCCCGCTAGATGGGACATAGGTATTATTAAATCCTATTTTAGCTTAAATAATATATAAAACTTAATGGTCTGTAAGCAAATTAGAGTTAAAAAAAGAAATGCAGATTTTTAATCAAACCCTAAACAAATAAGTATGTCAATAATTCTGGAAATCCCGTAGTATGGTCGGAAAGCAAACTAATGCGATCATGTCACTCATACGAATACCTACTGTACCTATAGGAGATTCAGCATTGCTTCCTTAATCTGACTTTGATAACGTACCTGCAACAAAAATGTAATAAAATCAGTTAAATTACTCAGAGGACGCTACTACTAGTAATAACAGTTGGTTAGCACATTTTGTTTGTCTCGGAGAGTCACATAACCCTTAATTTAATTTTTGCATTCTTTTATCGCATTACATCTTTTAAAGTCGAAACGTTGAACCCTTTCTTCTATGGATCCAAAACATAGTTGTTAATAGTTTTATTTTTTTTTATGTGCTTAAGTAAAATAATAATTCTTTCAGCTTCAGTTTGTCTACCAAAATAACAGTTTCTTAGAAAAACTATATTGCTGTTACACACGCGCCCAGATGTTTTATAAATAACCGACGTTATGTCATTAAAAGGCCAATTTAATCATATTAAGTCCTATTTCTCAACAAATTGTTGATCCATTTTCTACCTTAAGCCAACCCTTTATAGTTCAGTTTAGGATAGCTTCCTATTCATCTTCAAGGGATCTCTGTGTAACTCGTTACAGAATTCCGTCTGGTGATGGAATAACTTTTGGTCGAGTATCTGTACAGTTGAGAGATTATATTTAGAACAGAGATAAGTATACGAATTTAGAAATAGGTAAAAAAAACCGGGTAATTGCGAGTAATGCGCAGGATTCAGTGGATAAACAATACACAGATACGCACGAAATTAAAAAGAAATAAATAGTAATGCACTTACATACTAAATATTTTTTAAATTTACATTCACCTTTTAACAAGCAATTTTCAAAATTACAAGCATTTCCCCATTAACTTTCGGCTATAAAAAGATCTCAATTTTATTGACAGTTTGAATTTATAAAATTTTATTCTTTATTATACCAAAAAACAAGATGGCAAAAGGTACAAAAGGCAGACTAAGCAGCAAAGAGTGGTAGGTGGCATAAAAATATAGAAAAGCAATATGAATGAAATCACAGTTACACAATATATAGGCACACAATAGTAACTGTGGTGTAAAGAATAGTTATTATTGAAATAAAATTAATAACGAAAGGATTTTATTGGCAGTGGCTCAGAAGACCCACTTTAAGCAGAAGTCATTGCCCAAGGTTTGTTAGAAAATATGCAAGCCGCAGATGCAAATGAAGAGGTGATGGCCAACTAGTCAGTCACACATGTATACTTCAAAAACTTCGAAATAAATAAAGTTTTTCTAATATTGTTCTGTATATTGGTGTGTATTTTATTGTAATCGATACAGAGTTCAAAGCCGGTATTGGTAAGAGGGGTGGCAATCGTTCACACACATTCAATGGGTGGGTACCGTTAAAATATCAAATGTAATGCAGGAACGGTCGATAATATCGCATGCGGGTTTGAATTTATAATGAATAAAGTGTTGTGGTGGCTGATTAACCGGTCAGAGTCAGAGAAATTTTGCAAGTTCATGAAGATGTATTTTAATATAGTCATAATTAAGTAAATGTAATAATCTTTAGATTTGAATAAAAAGGTAACAACGCGAAAGAATGTTAGACAGTATCGTCACGCATGTTTGGAGAAGCAAAAAATTAACTGATGTTTAACCCATTACTGCAGATGTAACTGAGGCACAAACATCTGCATTTAACCACAAATATAAGCAGAATTTTTTATTGAGTCGTACGCTGATCTCTAGTATCTTTAATTCAATTACAAAATCACAAACTACATACTAAAATGCTCGAGAACGAAGCGGCGTGCACAGTAATAATGAAAATAAGTATAAGTAATTAGGTAATTGATGCAAAATATCAAGAAAGCTTAAAACATTTAGAATTACATGCTAAATGAATAGTTTAATTTTACAAGCATATATTCTATCGCAATGATTTTATAAAGTCCACCGCACAAACCAGCGTGTCCGACAATTCACATATTCCTAGCTAACTTTCTCGAAATTTACAGAGATCAGTGGTAATACAGAGACAGTAAATATTTGAGAAGTGTGCAATATAAATGACCCAATTATACGAATTTGGCGGAACTCCAGTTGCAAATAACTGACTCTATTAAAATCATTAAAATTTCTCAAGCGGAAAATATTTGTAAGATACTTGATATTATTTTAGACAGTATTTTCTAATTTGTTGAGCTTCATTACCTGAAATTATAAAATTGATGGTTATTGTTTTTGTGTAGCCGTGTTTTTTCAAATCTGCGTAATTAATTTTTATTCATTTACAAAAATGTAAATGTTATTATCATAACAGTGCTGCTCAATTTCATTGAGAAACTTAATTGATATAACACGATCTTTACTTGATTCGAGGTTATTAACCTGCGTTTATTCGATAGTTATGTAACATGAAGGACTAGAACATTTTTTATCATACCAATTTTATCTACTTGCTATGCAAAATGTACTCTTAATAGGTATTGTTATTTGTAACTAAAAATTTTAATTAATTTTGTTTTACGTATATGTATTATTTTATAAATGCTGTTGGATACCTAGAAAATAAATAAATAATACCTAAAGTTAGCTTGAAATATTAAAATTAGAAGCTCAAGTAGGTATCTACAGCATCAGATAAAAAAATGATAACCGTAATAATATATGTATTAAATTTAAGGGAAATAATATATGAATAACAATAATTAATTATTATATATTATATTATCAACAAATTAAGTAATTGCGTAACAGGCTGAATGTATTTTGTTATCGATCAGCACTTGCGACCTTTTCGCATTGGGGCAGGTTCGTCGACAAGATAAACATACGACTAAAATGCAATAACAGAAATAACAACACTATCGATACAAGTATATAATAATATTAATAAAATAACATAATATATTATTATAAAATAACATAATATATTATTGTACATACTTAATAAATTTAATAATTAACAAAATATTCTCCCAGTCATTAAAAAAATGATTATAAGCTATCAAAACAATTTGTTTAAAATTCGAACTAAAAAAAGTGTGTTCCGTAAAAATCTGTACCTATACTTTAAATTAAATGAAAATTTCTTTTACTTAAAATATTTCTAAATCTAAAAATGATCAATTCAGTATTCGAAAATCATACTTTAAGCGGTCTGTAAAGAGGTTTTTTTTAATGGTGCCTAAAAATCATTCTAGATTTTTGAAATTTTTTATGGTAAATCAAGTTCTGCATAATATTAATTATAATTAAAGAAAAAAGTTTATTGGTAAATTTTTACAATATTATTTTTATAGACAGTATGATTTTATGATTGCAGGTTAGTAAATTCAGTAAAATTACAGCGCGTAGAAATAATTAAATTAGCACATTATGACGTCATGACGTGGGCGAGCAGGCATAATCGCAAAAGTGAGAGCAATATCTATTACACGCAAGTATGAATGAGATGATAATAATCTCATAGCTCCGTTAAGAAAGGACGTAAATGGCTAACTTCACGGCAGTGAGTTCGGTGACTCACAAATCCACGCATGGTATATTATAGTCACGCTCCAGAATAGGACATTTTATTTTAGTACGATCGAAAAAACTAAATAACAACGTGTCATAAAAATTGAGTCAAGTAAAAACTAAAAAATTTAAGATAAATACTCAAACACATATTTTCAGTAAATTAATTGTATTATATCAACATTTATCAGTATCAATTGAACATGTTCTATTGCTGAGGGACAATTGATTTTATGGTGTTTAGAGTCGGACAGCGGCCATTGCTCAATCGCATGAATGAATTGGTAAACATTGTGCGTTCACCAAATTGCTTAACGCGAAATGAATGAGACCCTTAAGCTTTGTACATACTAGAGCCGGCGGCCGACCGGCGCCGGCGCATCCCACACCATGTGGCGCAACGGAGGCACTTTCAACATTGACTGTTTGTGTTGTTCGTTAGTAACGCCTTGCCCATCGATTATAGAAAGCGAATCGAGAAGCTGTGTGAAAAAAACCTAGCCATACATCGAGGTGATGTCATAACCCCGTTTACTGACGAGAGCACATTAACGTCATCGTATTAATGCGAATTCGTTTGTTTACTCAGGATCGGTGTGTTGTAAAGTTTTATACATAAGGGAAGCTGCTAGCTGACCTGCTACACTATAAAGCTGTCGACATGGCCAGAGTGACTCCAGATGTCGCCACCTACGTGCATTTGTAGAAAGTTGTATAACTGGACCGGCCCCAAATGGGCGAATAATGACATGATTCGAAATCAAACAGTATGTTTTGCTTTTCAATCGTCGAACGCAAACATTATGCAGAAAGCACACACGAAAACGTTGCTCGTGGGCGAGGTCTTTGACCATATTAATTGGCTACAGAAAAATTGTAATTGCTGTCGAATCGTTTGTATCAGACAATCATAATGTAAACATTACATCGTAACATTAACAGATAAGTAGAAGTAGCAGCAACTGCGTTTAATTTTAATGTATAATTATTAAACAATTAGCATTATTTAACACTATAGAATATTAGAGTATAGAATATATTATGGAAAACAAAGTGTCGTTATGACCAGTGAACATTATGTCAGGTAGTATGCGCGGGCGCAGCGCGTGGTCCCGATCATTGCAGAGCGTGAAGGCCGGATCGTGGCGTTATCGCACTTCGCACAATAGAGCAAACAGTGCAAATAAAGCTATTTCTCATCGTATCGAAGTGATAAGACCAGGTGTGTAATTATAATTAATTTAAAGCAAAATATTACGGGTAAAGTATGTTGCATAATAACTTCATGGTAACGTACTGACTCCTTGTTAAACGATTAATACGCGGGCGAATCAATTTTTAATTTATGAAATTATTTAATATCTTTCATAATCATTTGATCCAAAATATTTTTATGGTAGTGCAATTTAAATCTATAAATACAGGTAGGTATCATAAATATCTTAATATACCAATGTGTCGAAATAAGTTGATTTATTAAGTCTGAATGCGATGTTGATAATAACTTATCAACGACTGGTTTCCGAAACACGTAAGCGTATTTTATTCCTAACTTACATTTCAATGAAAAAAATATACCACGCCTGCCGTAACAAATAAATCAGAATCAACGGCGCACTAAAACAATACTAAACTAATCTTTTGTCAGATCAAGGTTACAGACGTAAATCTATCAAGTAAACCAGTGTCAGATATCAATTGCCAGTCGCCTACGTGGTCATCAATAAAACAGCAGAACCTTTTTGGTCTAAACAAGCAGATTTATTCGTCCATTGTGCTATGTGGGTCAGCGGCTTCACACCGCCTAATCGCTTTGAATATGTGCTTGTAAGTTATTTGTGGCGTCCAATTTGGACAATGTAGGTAGGTACTATACCTAACGTTCAATGCAGGCACAAAGTTAAAGACAATGACATTGGTTTGGTATTAAGTATAAGAAATGGAAGACTCAGTAGAAAATATTACCTAGTACCTACATGATAAAAATGGTTATTGTCAGTCCACCTTAAAGACAGACATAAGACTAAGATTTTTTGAAGTAATTTTTATGCTTTTTACTTTATTAGAAAATTTCGTAGGTCTACCTGCATAAGATTACACGAAGCACGTCTGTAAAGCTCCCAACCGGCATGATTTGTTTGGATATCTTCAACATACATCGTCATATTTCAGCCAATTTACATAAAACCTTACTGAATTATAGACCTAAACCTTCGTCATGAATGAATCCGCACATTAGTGATAACGATTTTGAAATATCGCGTTCAGACAACAGATAGAATAATCTATCCTGTAAAAATTGCATCATTAGGTCCAAGTCATTGCCGTTAAAATTATCTTTACTATTTCTCTTCCCTTTGCATCCTTCTCCGCAAACCTTGCCTAACGTCCGCTTCACACAACGCACCCACATTCCATTTTTGTGCAAGATAACAAGAAGACATCCGCCGGATTGTGTAAGGATCCCAGAGTAATGAGGGAACTCTTTAACTTATCGATGATGTTTACATAGTCCGTGCCATGCATTGTGGTCTTTAGACAAGCTTAACCTGGTTTAACTTGCGCATCTTTAGCACCGAAAATCCTAATTTTAACACGCTTTTATTACCTTCTTTTGTATATATGTAACGGAATATTTATATGGTTTTTTCACCCACTTTCCTTCCTGGCCTTCACGTTCGACGGCTTACTCATTTAAGATAAAAAATGTTATTTACAAAAGACATGGGTAGTTAGGTACAAAAGCTATTATCAAGTGCACTGCAATTCCAACACGTTGAGGCCTACAATTATATCGAGCAAGTCTATCTAGCTTGTCACTGTCGCTCGTGCGCTGTGAACTCCCACGCTCTCGTCGACCTTTTTATTAAGTAATGTACTATTTGTATGACAAATGAACCTTATTCCTTAACCGCTAGTGCAGCTGAATATGCATAAGTGTTCGACAAATTATACTTGTTAAGATAGCTGTTCAATGTACATATTCAAATCAACACACGTTAGTGGTTACGGCGAGCGCGTCGCTTTTGTATCTAAATTATCCGATTATGTTATTTTTAATCTGTCCTGCAATTTAATTATGTACGTTATTTACAAGTAGTTTATTAATTTCCGCAACTTAAAGAATCTTATTGATGTTGTGGTGGCGTGCTTTCTTACTAAACTTCACACCTATAGTCACTTATTTTTATTGTCAATTTCTAATTACTGATATTGACCCTTGAGTTACGAAACCAAATAAAAGATGAATGAAAGACAACCACCACCGATTCAATAAATCATAAAACATTGCGTAGGAGCCCAAACATTGGCCGGAAAGTTTTATAAAACTACACAAGCCAGCTCACTGGTTCACGTAGGCCCTGGCATCACACCCACAAGACAGGTTCACTCTACGCTCTGAAGCGATCGATTTTCATTTCAAATTACAAAGCGGCCTACGCGCCCTTCCCGAACGCATTCTTTGTTCGTTCAAGTACACCTCGTGCGACGACCGTCACCCGCTTTCGTTAACATTCCAACGATATGTAGGTGGTAAAACTTGCACACTCGGGGAGATACCGCCGCTGCTCTTATAACCTGCCGTAAACAGACAGTTTTTAGGCAAGGGGAATGAACCAGAAATTCCCAGAACAAAAACATGAAGAAAACATAATAAATTCAGTGGTCCAAGTATTGATAGCCATTCCAATGTCACGCTGCTAGACCAGAAATCAATGATAGCAAAATAGCAGACTAGGGACTCAGGATCTGCATGTTCGTTTGCTACTCATTTAAGCATAAATCCATAACTCGGTTACTCTTACATTACACGTGTAAGTTTTGTCATTGACCAAATTCCTTAAGAACCGCCAAGACGGTTTGAGTCAAAGATGTTGAGAAGCGATTAAAGGTACCCATTGTTTGCTGCTTACTAATGGCGCTTACCATCTTATTTCACGACCATAGAAAACTATCTCTCATTAGCTGAACGATCACGTCGCTAAAGATCAAGTTGATACCTGTAGGAGCAGTGTCGTGGGAACGGACGAAGAATAGTCGTCTTACATGGACCAGTTTTCTAAGAGATGTGGTACAGCCTTATCGAGGTCGGTGCAATAATGAATTGCGTGTCAATATTTGCTCCCTGACACATTTTCTGTAACACTAAGAAAGCAGGTTTTCACCGTGGCAATAATCAATCGCTGACACATTGTTGGGCGCCATCGGGTTTATTGTAAGCGCCAAATTAGGTAACGGTGACCAACCAACTAACCTGGGTGGATTCGGTTGACATTTTATATCATGTAAAATCGATGACTGTTTTGAATGGTTTTAATTAAGCAACCCACAACATGTACCGACGTGTTGGAGAGCGATTGGAACAGCCTTGGCTCCTACACCTCCACGCTACCCACGGCTTACCCTCATTTGGTCATTGATGTGGGCGCAAATGCCTAATCACGACTAAGCAACCTTATAATGACCCCGCTAAGACTCACTTTAGCTGGAGGGTTGAGGAACTGTAAACATTAAAGGTAGGTAGCACCCACGCTTTGCGTCGCAATAATTCCGATGTAATATCATTTAATTCTATATTAGCTGAATTAATTTGATAACATGTTAAACTCGTATTAGTATCTTGACGATATCGTTTACTTGTATATTTTTGATTTGCACTGATTAAAAAATATGTTTTTAACAAGTTTCATCGCAGAACTACTGAAAACATAACGTAAAGAGGTTATTAAACGCATTTTTATCTCTTATCAAGCCTTAATCTCCTGGTTGAGTGCGAGTAACATTCCAGATAAAATTTATCAGTAAATCTGATTTTTTATTATCCACTCCATTATTCAAATCGTTCTAAAACCATTAAAAAGATAGGCAGTTCATTGATGTTAATTATCTGTATTGCACAATTCCTGTCATGCTTATCGATATCATTGTAAACAAATATTTAGATTGAAGCATTTGTAGGTATATTTTCATTTGCTATCATTCGTCTGTCATGTTATTATCATGGCACATCTTTGATTTGAAAACAAATAATAATTATTATGATCTATACTGTTACACGTCATATCGATTGTGTTGAAAATAGTCTCCATCAAAAACCAATTTTGCACCAGCAATTGACGGAATCGCTATCCCAAGGAGCTTTCAACAGTCTCAACTATTTTGGCAGTTGTTCAAGAATGTTTTTACATGCCAGTTATACCATAACTTCTTTCTCCTGCTTATAATGGGAAGTCAGAAACCGGCTCAACTCGCTCCATGTCTTGCATTGTTGTCAGTACCTAATTCCAGCGTCCAAAATAACCCTTAGTTTCAGCGTAACGTGATACACTCCATCTATCTGTTGTCAGTTGTCATCGATATTTTTGTCAAGTCTTCGCCATTAACATTCGGACGACGGCCATAAAACCATAAAACGATCTGGCACAACGATCGTAATTCTCTACCACGACGACAGCACAACTAGTCCAAACTTCAATTGAATCCAAAAACACAGTTTTGGTAAGACATTTGTGTAAATGTGTGTATGACTCAATCTCGTGCTGTAGGGCCTGTAGGTACTTGTCTTATCAAAACCAAATTAAAGAAAAGAACCATTCTGTAGTCGAGAGCGCTTGCTTTTTATGGTTAATGTTAAATCAACAAGTTTTTGAGAATTATGAAAACCTTCCACGCAGTTCCATCCACGCAATTTGGTAGTAATAACGTTGTAAAAATATTATAAACCACTGTGAGTAGTAATTTTACGAAACCTTTATTTATGCTCATGCTTTATCGAGACCGGTAATAGTTGAGCAGAGCGAAGCCAACGATTGGACAGTTTTTAAAAAAAATGTTTTACATGTTACATGACCAATTTTACCTCCTGTCGACTTTATATCCACTGCGACAATGGTATAATATGGAAAAGAAATCGAGCCACTTTTAGGGCCCCCCATATTCGTAAGGCGCGCTACTACTTGATAAATGCACAAATTAAAGCTAATCTCGAATCGATATCTTAAACTACAAACATTCATACTAGGGCTAGGTACTGATGGAGGGCAAAAGAAATCTGGTCGTGACTATTTTCATTACTATACAAGAGTAGAGAATCGAGTCCGTAACAGACAATCTGCTTTTTCGGTCGAAGTCGTCGGAATACGTCTATGAAATTTTGTATTTTGCTGTTCAGGTGGACACCGCAATGGCCATTCCACTGTCAGTCGAACACTGGCATTAGTCTTGTGCAAATCGCTAAAAGAGCTCGTACGTGGACAAACAGTGCGCAAAAAGTATCGACAATGTATTGTGTGTATGTGACGATTGCCGTACAGAAATCGGTTGTTAGATTTGTGCGCTACTGGCATATTTCGTAAGTGCCTCATTTAAATGCGAGTAAACATTGAACAATATGTCACCAGACATTTGTGAGGACATCTGGTAATGTGTTTCAATCTGACGTCAACCTTAAGTAAGTGAGGCTGTGTTATTTGTATCAACTATGATCAGATTGTCCCGAAAACGTTTAAGTTTAGTAACATCATGGGATGTTAGCGGTAAGGTGTTGGTGTGGTGACAAAAACGATACCACGTTTTATCAGAAGAGGCTAGGACATTAAAATTCCTTGCCACATCACCAATGTTGTCAGAAATCGTTACGGTGTTATGACATGTAGCACAGAGTTGTCAGCAGTAGACCTTGCTTCGCTATGAGACGTGACTGGACTGCGTAATTATTTTTAGATCCTTTTCAATGAATTTTGCATGGCTTAAGCGTATACTGATTATAGAGTAACAATCTTTATGGATGTAGAAACTCATCGGAATACAACGGATGAGATGATACTTAGCGCCGCTATATAAGTATTCTAATGAGTTTCTTAGCGGGCTGTTGAAGCAACATCTTGAAAATAACTACAATATTATAACTTCTTGAAAAGCAGGGTATTTTGAGCTACACTTAGTCAAACATATTAAATATTATTACAATAATTTTACCCACTTATAATGGTGAAATATGGCGAACCAAATATTCATGCACCATAATTGAACCTGCAACCTTAATTTTGCACAAATAGACTATTTTATTATTTCATTTTCGATACCCCACGCATTCTGTCATTCAAAGAAGTCTTATTTTTTGAAAAAATATGACTGACTCTTATCCTGAATAATTACCCAACAATTAGCCTTATTACTCTTTAATCTGCGCATTAGCTAATTTGGGAGCCACGAGGATGACCCTCTAGCAGGTTATTCACCACCGCGTAATAATAAGTTGACAGGCGAATACATTTTAAGGTGTCTCTTAATATCAAGTAGTCATTGACAAAAACAGCACATTCGGCCAATTCTGCTTGCAGTATAACTTTATATTATGTTTAACTGAGATAATATCAGTTTCCAATCAATATAACCTTAAAGCTAAAAACTCTAAAAAGTGTCTATAAGGGTGGGTACACGATAAAAATTTTCTATTTCAATTTCTTGGTATTTTTTTGCAGAAATTAATAAAACGGTCAGGCGTGGTCGACCATATGGTCACGATTTAAAGTACGATACGAGTAAGTAGGCACCGGTGTAACACTTACATATTTAATCTCTTGGATCAGACCCACTTTTATAAGATTGTTTCAGTCTTTTTATTACACTGGATTATATATTTTTTAATTGTCTACTCACTCAAATTTTAATTCCAAAAATGATGAAATTTTTGTCTACGTTACGTTAGAACTTAAGTTCTACTAAGTAGGTAATTAATATTGTACAATATTAAAATTACAGGAAAACCTACGACTGATAAGTAACTTATCTACATGTAAGTAGTTATTTATATTAAGTTGATCCTTATTTGTTCTTCGGTATCTTGTTATGCTGTGATAACTAAGTTTATTAATCCATAAAACTTGGAAAACCATTAAGGTCATCTTCACAAAAATATCCTAACACATTAGTGTTTTTGAGATTATAAAATGAATACTACCTATTATATAGTCGTTAGTAGGTACATGTGAGGTAGATAGGTTTTATTATATTCCCTGTTCATTTTTTTTTAATTATTTCATTTTAATTCACTATATACCTAGGTACCTATACTACCGTCCTTGCGATAATGTGTATTGCACTATTACTAGACTCAAGCCAGCTACTCGCACCAAAACATTTTATGTTGTCTATCTTCATTACCAAAGATGCTAACATCTTGTAACTTTCAGTAGGTAGGTACCTAACTAAATTAAAGTCTTCATCTTTGTCAACTAGATAGGTACGTGGTTCAATCGCTTCAACATTTATACAGAAAAAGACAACGATAACGTTTTTAATATTCTTAGTCACAGTTCAGATTTAGAATACTTATAAGAAGGTAGATTGATACATAGGTAGATACAGTTATCGCTTCTTAGAAAAAGGAAAAGCGTGCAGTCTTATCATTACAAAGGTCATAGCAACTCCTTGTTTGTGTTATTAAAAGTACCTATAGAATAGTTTATTTAATTAATTTCATACCTATATCATATATAGTTTACATATTAGGTACCTATGTAGGTATCACGCACAAAGCCAAATGATTGGAAGTCGTGACTGTCTATATGGATATGAACGGCAATAGTAAAGCCGGCAGGTACATGTAGATAGGTATATTTAAAAAAAATTAAATACCTATGGAGGTACAGGATAACCGCTGTGGATTCATCAACTTACTTATCTAGTCTTAATACCTACGATAGGGGAGGTAAGGAATTATTGTGTATTTTTTTTATTTTTTATTTATGACATTACATAATATAGGTACAGCACAGATCGGTACAAAACATTGGTCCCACACTAGGATACCCTGTGTTGTGTTGTGTTGTATCGATCTTAAAGAAGTGAATGCCGGCTAATATAAAAAGTATGATGAGCACATTTATTTGGATCTGTATGGAATGAGCGGAAGTAGACTGCTACACATAGTAGACATCTACCACGAAAGGTACAAGAGCTATGGCCTAACGATGCTATTATAGTCACATAGGCATTGTTTTTTTTCAAACAATGTTGCCACACAATGTAAAAGATTGTATAGACACTTTCTGTCGTCTTTTGCCTATTCTATTGAGACAGAACGAAACCAACGTTCCGTGCAAATAACAATATTAAATTTACATAGGTACCTACCTACTTAGCTAGAAGTATTAGCGCAGATAACGTCAGGGATTGACAAATGAAATCCGCACCTACGTTACAAACAAGGCGACGGCAGTCAATCCAGTTATTAGGCTCTCAGTAGCTTTAAGATAAGGTCTAGCTACATACAACCGTGGACTGGTTAGCGGCCATAGAACTACGGCCGGCGAAACAGCCGCGCGCCTGCGTCGTACTGCGTACAAATCTCATATGACTGAAAACGACGGACGCCTACGGTACCTACACGAAGGCGACATTCCACCAACTCGGCATGGAATGTACCGCGGACCTACGAACAGGTTATTTGTACAGGACTCGGTAATCCTTCACTTCCGCGCCCTCATTATTAAAACAGTTAGGTACGCTGCTAACTAATCAGATCACACCAAACACAGATTGATCTCCAACAGCTGAGTTGTCAAATGAACCCCGTGAGTCGTAACTCGTAAACCAGTTTACGTACTAGTTAGTGAGGTACGTTCATTTCATTTCACCGATCTCTTTCGATGGCGACAATCTAACGAATGTTGACCGCAAATCGCCGCCGACAGACGTTCTGCTTTACTTCGCTTTTCGAAATGCGGGATCGCGTTACAAACACCACTGGACCATAACTCGGCGGGGCGAAGACAAAAATAAACTTAATATCGTGTGCGTTGTAGCATTTGTCGACGCATCCAATTTATGATCGTCGGTGACAAGAATCAGCATTAGATTCCGCAAGCACTTATGCTCGGTCGGGTATTTGTAGCAATAAAGTATGACTGTGACCTACCTTCGTCCAGAAGTCGCTCCATGTGCATGAAAACATTCGGGAACGCAGCCAGTTGCTTCCTGTCTTTGAGCAACTGTGCTAGGTAGTCCGCTATACTTTGCGTCGAAGGATTGTTATTATCACACATTTTGAATACTATATGTATAACTTATTACACGTAAAATGTTTATTTTAACACGTTCAATACGATATTGTACTTTAGTTATTGGTTATTGTTATTTTGTGAGATACTAGGTTAGAAAAGTTAACTTCACTACCACACACATCGAAGTTTCGGTCACCACTAAATGACGAAGTTGACCGAACTGAAGTTGTGGGCGAATATAGCGCTGCGCCTGCGCTCTCGTAGAATGGATTTTTTGTGAGCGCGTGCGGCTTCTTTCCACAGTGTAGACGTATTTACAAAAACATCGTTGTATCACTCGCACTCTCTAGTAATAGGTATGCGCAGAGCGCTATTTCTGTCTCGCTCTAGCAGGGTACAGACCGCGAAAGCGTCGCCATCTAGTTAACCCAGATACAACTACCACACCCGCTAATTATACTGTTGTACTCGGTAAGTACTATTATAATGAATGACAAAGTTAAATCTCTGTATTATTATTGTCAATTGTCATTCTGTTGAGTAATTATGTGTGCGACCCACGTGTTTTATCAAATACAATTTTGTATAAAGAGACTTGTTCTGTATGTCTATTCTATTTATTCCCTTACATTATAATTATAAAAACTGAAATGTGTGATAGGTCCCATATCTACTTAAACTATTAGCCTTAAACTATATAGGTATAAGTTTAAAGCTTAAACAGTAGGTAGGTATACCTTTAACTTACCAACATAGGTAAAATTTAATTATGCAATTTTATTTACCTATCTGTGCAATTGAGTACCTACCTAATTACATCTACACAAAATTTTAAAATAAGTAATTTGTAGCTGAAATTATTACTAATTAATTATTACTCACACTGTGATAATTAATAGTAAAGATTTTTCGTTATCATTATCAATGTCTTACAGTAAAATTTGTATTGCATTGTACCGACTTGTAGGTACATATTTCTGCGG
>DWAV01000795.1:0-16533 GCA_018231305.1 Noctuana lactifera
ATGTAATATGTATTTCGATTTTGCTTTTTTTATTAATTTTAAGGCGATACGAAGTTTGCCGGGTCAGCTAGTGTATAAATATTGCTCTAAGACTTATTATTTCTTACAAAAAATGAATTGTCATTTACATTTACAACATGCATCTCAAGTAGGTACCGTTCGAAATCTAACACTACAAGCTTTGTTAGATACGCATTTGACATTTTCAACTTTGTAGTAAATTATATTCCTATGTATTAATTAGTATTAATTAATATTCTTTATGTAAGACAACTCGCACTGTGTATTACGAAATATTTATTGTCAGAAGTAACCAGTTGCGCATCAAGAATGAAACATGAAGCATGTTATGTTAGCAACTCGAGATACATTTAAAATTCGACACGAGTTTTACATTGCAACACATGCCAATACAGCACAACAGCACAGTGATTCATTCTATGGTTGGCTAACATAAACTAACTTGTTCTCTTGTTAGAAACACGGGCGAGCGAGTGAGTTTACACAGATACAAAAGTTAAGCAGTGAAGGAAGAGGGGCCTCTAATGCCTGTTTGAAGTTCTGCACAGATAATGTATCTATACAGTACCTAGCTAAAGATATATTTGGACCGATTCTTTAGTGTATTGTCTATTTCCGTTGAAATTTAAACGAATTGGGAAAATTGAACTGAGCTATCCATGTGCTGGCAACTGAACTAGAAGCCCAAGAAGCTGGTTTGCCATAAGTTGTACGTTACCGTAGTTTCCGTTCCCTTGAGAAACCAGTGATTGTAGGCATGGTATGAAATCCTATAACCAAAGCTTGTGCGCTTGAAAATTAGTTACCTACAATGTAACAACTAAAGAAAATAATTTATGTTCCAACAATCTTCCCCGGTTTTGGGAAGAGACCAGTGCCCAGCCGTGGGCCATTAAAAGGGTCTCCAGCATGTTACATCGTCATAGTGATAAATTATCTAATCTCTAGTAATCAAATATAAAGATGTTGACAGCTATACCTACCTACATAATAAATATAAGAATATTGTAGATGTAAGTGTGAAATAAAAATATAATAATATTATAGAATTGGCCACAAAGTAAGTGCCACAATAAATTTAGACGTTGTTACAATGTTTCTAAATTGAACTAAATCGTGGCAAGAGCAATAAGAGCAAGACTGACAAATTTAAATAAAACAGAGTGGAGCAAGTCGAGCAATTTCTACGGCGATAAAACGGAAAAGGGGAGATATTTAAATTGAATACGCCGTAAATAAATGCTAAATGAGACAAAGAACTGTGAGAGAATTTGCAACCTAAACAAGAATAAAACGAGTAGTATGTCGTTAATGAAAGCGGGAAGGAAACGACGGACAGCCCCGTGGCCGGGGTCAACCTGCGCGCCGCGCGCCGTGGACTCTCCCGCCAAAAAACAATTTTCTCCTTCAAATGTTACTTAAATTAAAATTTTGTAATAGGTATTAAAACATCTAGCCATGGGAGCGCATGTTTAGCTACATTCCAATATTTCTTAAGATTAATTTTATTATGAATAATATAATTTTTTTTTGTACAGTATATCAGCTGATAAATCGTCAACGCAATACCTACTACCTGTAGTAATTGGTAACGTAATTATAACGATGCGTTATAATGTTATAAGCATTATATTTAATACCGTACACTACACACAGATAATAATTATATGTCTAGGTTTATCTACATGCAAATGACGACTATAATAGACTCAATTGACACGATTTTGCTTGGCGGTATGTCACATGGACTGGTCATTGTTGATAACAGGGGGTTAATTGAAATTGTTATGCTAATAGCAATGTTAGAGCAAAGCCACTGTAATGAACCGGATAGTTTCTCAAATAGATATCAGCCAAAAATACGAGTAATAACTTTGAGCTTTATGTGCGTCTTTGAAAGATTTGCTAATAATAAAAAAAAAGGAAATATGGTTATACCATTTCATTTCATGATTTTATTTTTCATGATGTTAAACTTCTTAATACAATAATTAAAGTACCTATTTTTATAGGTGGTTATTATATAGGTTTTATAAGTAGTTGCAAAATACTTTATCATCCAAAATGTTCCTTACTGCGCCACTAAAGTACTGTATTGATAGCCTACAAAAATACAACACAAAGCAACACAAATACAATACAATATCGCATCGCAATATAATCTAGTGACTTATTAACAAAAATGTGATTTCAGGCGAAATAGGAACGATCAATTATTCATTGAAACCTGATATATTGTTGCTGCCATCTGACATCCCGCAGCTACACAATTCATTTGGAAATCGAGCATCAACTTTATAACCATCATTCCATTCTCATGAATAAACACTGTATAATTTTTATTCCTATTTTACCTACGCTAACAACAGTCTAACAGAAAGGACATCTACAAAGTATGTTAACGTGCACGTGAGAACTGATTATGTACTTATTTAAGTAGATAATAATACCAAAAGTCAGAAATAAGAAACATTCATTCGGTACAAATAGTTACGATAAAATTAATGAGTTTTCAATTTCAATATCGCGAACAACACTTTGAGTAACCCTGGGTTAAAGTAACAGAATTAAAGTAATAGCTTTTTACTTTTTTATAAATAGTCAATGTTTAGTAGGAAAATAGAATTACAAATTACTAAATAGCTTACTTCTTTGCTTATCAACAAAGAGGTTATGATTTCATGAGCACTCAAACCAATTTTATTGATGCCGTAAATAATTTCCTTAATCTGGCAGCTGTTTATGTTTGCTTACACTCGTTTAAAAGATCTATGGATGTCGTAATAAACCTTACGTATCCTATATAAAAGATATAAGATAAGTATAAAAGTGAAAAGCAATTAAATAATTTGTTTTACTATATTTTTTAAAACACAAATAAAGTGTTTCTGCCTATAACCATTGTCGGTGTTTGGTACCTGATGCTTTCTGTGTGTTGGGTCTAGCTTGAAAATACGTACGCAAAAACAAACCACACTAAAGTCGTGAAGCATTTAATTTTGGAAAAAGCGACGTGCATACCTACTGTCAGATAACATCGCGAAAGTAACGCGTGGTACGTACAACTTGACAACAGCCTCCTTTTTGAAGTCGGTTAATTAGAATACCTTCACAACCATTGACGTATAAAACTTATTTTAATGTTTACACCCTATTGGACTTCTTGACATATTTTAAGCAATATAAACTATAAGTATTGAATACCGAATAATTCATAAACGATAGCTGTTTAATCCCAATGGAGCAATGGTGCATGTGTATTTAGAGAAAGTACAAAACTAATATTATTCAACATACAAAATTCGAAGCGCAAAATGCAGTCGGAGTTTAGAAGGCTTTCAGAAGCTGACCGTTTAGCAAAGTTTAAGTAGAAACCACTGAGGCCGTACTACTTCTACTATGCGCGGAAACTGCATGTTTAATCCCCAAATAAATAAACAACAAGCGTTCCGCGTATCACAGCAAATCCTGAAAGTAAATGTTAAATATATTTCGGTGCATAGAGCATACACTTGTAAGCGAGAAACTATTATTTACGCCGTCTGCTTTCTGTTCTCCAAACTGTAATGAATGCAAGCAGTTTATGTAAGTACAAAATATATGTCAGCCATAACACAACATTTCCATTGCGCAACCACAAAGCCCATTCCTTGTGGTAGGACAAGGATTTGTCTCGAGAGACATGGTAGATGTCTCATTCTTCCCAAACCATGCTTGTATAGACAGTTGCGGTTAATGATTCTACACATTGATAAGGTGTGTCGACCGCACCTTATCCAACGAGTTCATCCCTGCTATTATCGCCGGTTGTCGCCATAATCTACATTTAACTCAGCTAAATTCCATGACAAGTTTATTACTTGCGTTCATGACTGTATTGTTACTTTTCATAAATATTACCACAAGAAAAACCGACATCAAAAGAGCGTTAATTGCCACGTCACTGGTTAAAACTCGCAGTGATAATTAATTGAGACAATATAAATAATTTCTTTCTAAAATTTTCACATATCATAATAAGGATTAAATTAAAACGTTCGGAGCAGTATCATAGAGTTTAATTGTGAATGGCATTTATATCTTTCATGCGTCTGGTGACTTCAGTGGCGTGAGATCACTGCGGTCGTTGCAAATAGCAAAGTGACGTGGCAGGAATAACTTCGCACGAAACTCGATATGTACCTACTTTTCATACTGCAGTTATATTTGAGTCGACCTTAATTTGTTTGCGGAAACAATGTGCCACGATCAGTCTCATTGTTCTTCGTTTTTGAGGGCTACAAAGTTAGCCTTATGTTTAGGTTCATGGTAAGTAACATATTGCAGAGTACTTAGTACTCACTGAAGACAAGATTACTTACGAAACTTATACATAGTATATGTAGTGTATATACTATTATAAGGCGTATGTACTCGTATAAGACTAGTGCATAACTCCTAATTTCTTAAATATTTAAAGAATTTAATAAGTTTGAATCAAGATTTCAATCAACACGCCTAAGAAAATTATTCACTTAAATAATAATTAATCAATCTTTCTGAGATTTGTCATGAATAAAATCTTCATTATCAATCGTAATCTGTGCGATTAAGATAATTAAGTCGGGAGGGTGAATGTTAAGATATTAAAATTAGCATTCATAATTAATTATAATAAAAATGGATGTTAATTGGCAATCGTTTCTTGTCAAATACGAGATTGAAATCAAAATTCCATATCAACTACACAACAATAAAAAAAATTGTTATCTTTACGGAAATTGTTATCTTTGAGGAAATATTTAAAATATGCTAAGCAAGGTATTCTAGAATGACAGACAGGTTATTTACGAGTTTGTGAAACATTCAATCCCAATTGGAATCTTAACACTACTTAATACTTTCTTGTTAATTGATAAAATGGTAGCATTACTTCTAATATAACAAGACTATAACCATATTTTATTAATTAAAGTTTAAAGGTTTTAAAAAAAATCCTACGACATAATTGGACACTGACAATTTTAAAACAACGTAGAAAGTCACTAGATAAGGAGATACTTTCCCAAAATTAGAAAATAAATTTGTTTTTCTAGAACATTTTTCTCGGCAAAATTGAATGCGGAGTAATAAATGGATCTCTTGCATTTCAATAAGGCTCGAAGGGCAGCCGCTTTGATTGATTTAGTCCTGTGGAAATAGCTTTCAACCTGCTTAACATTCAGGAAAGATCTCACTTTTGCCATTTACTTATCCGCATCGAGTTTACTTTTACAATTCGCAATTTTTTATATTACTACGATCTATTGAAACTTTAACAGGAAATTGTTATATCCTTAGCTCGAATTCATTTATTCTCGTACTTTACTATTGAGTGGATACATACAAGCCGTGAAAAACATTAGGAAGGCCTTAGAAAGCCTTATTTTGGAAAATTGCCACACTAACCTAATAATATTAAAATTAAACTCTTAGAAGTCATTTGTTACAGACTCAAAAAAATTTTTGGAACTTGTCTTTGTGTTTTCTATAATTTATAATAACTATTAAAAAAAGTTAAAATAATGTCGATTTCAAAAAAGAAGAAAAACGAGAACATTTTTAACTCTATGGTTAGACATTTCGTGTTCGGAAAAACCTAGACTAAATTCTTGAACTTACAGGATTTAGTGTTGCTGAAAGACTGCTAGCAGTACACTTACCCATACCTACTTAAATAAATCATGGAGTAGCTGGCAAAGTTCAAGTGTTCAATCTGAGTATGGGAGCGCGGGTGTCGCCAGTTTCCTTTCTGAGTGCATCGTAAACTATGGATAGACAATTTATGGAGCCAATGCTGTGTAACCCATTCCGGTCTAGGCAGATTTACGATGGCAGTCCCTCACGAATACGATTACATCCTGTGGACCCGTTGCCGTCGGCCGCACAACGATAACAAACAAACGCGAGGGCCACTTCCACTGAAAACTCCGCGACAAACGTTTAAAATCGCAAATAAACACACATTTGCTTTGTAGTTACAACGGACCAATCTTTAAATGCTATGTAGTGAATAAATCAGCATGCGAGCAGAGTACCAATAAAAAGACCTTATTTAAACTATAAAAACTTTTCATGGAAATGGAGTACTCGTGTTTTATTATATGAAAGCCGCTCGCAGCCTCGCACAGTTCCAAGTTCCATTGACTCATTGACCGCGGCCGTGCTCACAGCAAGGAACTACTATCCTACAGATGGATAGAGTATTAAAAACTGCTCATATTTTTAGTTTTTAATGGAGCAAAAGCATCCGTCTTTTTAAAAATCTCATACTATCATACATATTTTCAAATACACTTTTATAATTTAATTGGTACCGAATTATTTAACGTTCATCTAGAGTATAGAAATACCTTATGACGAATTAATTTAATTTAATTTTGAAAAAAAAATATTTTAAATTAGCTATAGGTACCGGTAACTCATTAAAAAAAACCGCAAAAAAATTCTTCTATAGCTTGTCTGATGATGGACCTGGAATATAGCTGTAGGGACACTGTAGCAAAATGACGCAACCCCATAAAATTTTGGCTCGTTTAATTTCTCTTCGTCGTGATGAAGATGAAAATGGAATACCCCAAGCTTTTTTACATTAAATTTAATTATTCTCCTAATCATTAACTAAATATTTAAAAATTATTTTCTACTTCATTGTTTGGGTTGCTATTAGAGCTTGTTTTTCTAATTCTTAAAATACAATTTATTTAATTTTTACATTACAACGTACGTTAATATAAGCAATATTTCCTAAATCAAAAGCTGAGAACCTTCGTTTATTGAAGTTGGTAATGTTAATGTAATTTTAATTGATCAGCAATAAGCAATTTTAACTATTTATTTTATACTTACCTACATTTCATTACTTCAATGCAAGTAATTAGCTATGATCTGCCTACGGCCAAGAGAGAGAAGTAGAGAGAATTAATACTGTTCATATAATATGCGTTATTCATTAATATTCTACGCCCACATCTTACAACTAATTGCCTTTTAATGCAGCGGCCTTATTACGTATGGGAAAGTCCATTGAAAGGCAAAGCAGGCTTGGTTTTATTATAATCATAGCAGGACTGCAGGCAAAGGCTTTGTTATAATACTATTTGAATATCGCATCGTAAGAAATGTTTTCCAAAGAATTTGATACAATTTACTTTAAATAATCTTTTTAAATCGTAAGTACCTTTTTTAAAAGTTCCATATTATATCACTGAGCCAAACTATTGAAAAAGTACCACTAAAAGTATATTAGGTATACTGTTATCATTAGATTCACATAATAATTACTCACTAAAACACGAATGTAGAAATCACATCAATAAACCTTATTTTATTAAGATAATCTCCAAACCAACATGAACAAAAATGTCCACGAGACAAACTTATTACAGTTCTAATTTATCACACAACAGCATACAGAAATATTTTAATAATATATAACAAAATTTCGCTTGCCGCAACTAAATTGTATACTTTATCAAGCTTCAGAGCAGATAATTAATCAACGACACTAAGATGAATTAATAAAAGCGACCAGCGAGTAGTGTAGGTCATGTAAGTAATCACAACTATACCTACTCACCTTATATGGTCGAGTTGCAGTTTACTCCAAATTAGAGAAAGTTTACATGCTGCATGAACAGAAGGTCAACGAGCCGAGCGGAGGAAACTAGTGACGGTGCGGTTACCCGCCCAACATACCCACAGAGAAGCAATTTTCAATCCATTGTACTAAATTGCACTCAACTCCTTTCAAGTCGCTTATAAATCAAGCCAAAATTGAGTAACGTATTGTATTTGTTTGTCCGTTATAAGTAATATATTAGAAAGAAATCATTATTATTATGACAGGGTACAAAGCAAAATCACCAATTTCAGACATATTTTTTACACTACCAGTATTCATTTTAAACAGAATATTTTGTCCTTAACAAAAAAATCACGAAATTACGTCAAAGTTTTTACTGTCACCGATTTGTTTTCAATAGATTGCATGTATACATATAATGCGAATATACATTATAAAGCAACTTAATTAGCGACTTTAAATATGCATATTATACTATTTAAAGGAGAAACCTGAATATGCATGTAGTTAGGAGCTTACTATGCGCCATTGTCTGTAGCTTTCACCTCACACGCAATTTCGGTCATGTTTTGTTTCATTCAATTACTCTATGAAATTTGATTTTTTTCAAGCTTTGTACCCTTTCTTAAAGCGTTAAATTCGTTTTAACGAAAATGAAAACGAATTACTCGTTAATCAGCCATAAAATATTCTACTGAAAAAATGCCTCGACACAGGTGCGTAAAATTGGCTGATTCGTGGTAAAATTCAGGACAGAACATTTTTTTGTCTATTTTGTCGAATAAAACGAAATCGTGACACGTTAATGTTAATTTTAGGGTTAACAATGCTGCGTAAATCGCATGAATTACAGCGCCGCAACCGCAGAAAAAGAAAATATAAATTCGTACGGCTCACGGCCTGTCGCAACAGTCTTTGTTACTGGCGAATGGAAATCAATTTTACAGATCAATTCCGAAGAAACCGCACCCAACCGCCTGACACCGACAGTAACTGCGATGTGCCTATGAATACAAGTTGCCGCATCACAAGCGCTAGAAATATCCCAATACAAACGTGTTCATTCGCCTCAACCGCCTTAAACCTAAATTAATTTTGTGCTGTGATCAGCGGACCGTGACACGGACGATATCGTTTTGATCTCGGACTTGTCCCCGTGCTCGGATACTGTGACTAATGCGCACTAATCATTAGGAAACTCAACGTATTATGAACGATATTAATAAGGAACTAACAACGATATGACATGTTAGAAAATTGTTAACAAGGAATGTTTAGTAAAGGATAAGCCGATTACGGCGTCCACCTTGCAATTAAAGGGGGACGGTTTTCATTTAATATTGGTAGTTTGAATAACCTGGAACTAACAGAGTTTTAGAGTGTCATAACAACTTCACGCCGCCGCCAGCCAGCGTTTTTCCCGCTCCAGCGTAGGCGTTCGATTGACGTATGCAAAGCGCAAAAGCCGCGACAACGAGACAAATAACTTTTAACTAGGTATGTGAGTACTCTATAGGTAGTTGTTTAATCTTTAATAAGTACTGACGCGATTGCGACAGGTTATGAATGAAAACAAAAGGTGTCTTTAATAAAATATTGTACTTTAAATAGGTGAAACCCGATTGTGGTCGAACACAAGTTCTGCTAACTAATTGAATGCCCCTATACAAAACACTTGCTCACTAACTCTCATTGTGGTTTATTATTTGAACGAGGCAGGAAATACGGGATTGAGTTTAAGACACCTGTTTATCATAACTTCGGTCCATTAGCTGTGGACTCGTTTGTGGTCGTGGTGTATTTTTATACATTGCTGGAATTATTGCATTGTTAGTGGGGACGTTTGAAGCCATGTACCTACCTATTTAGTTACTTCCTAGTTGTAAATAGTATAGGTAAATAATTTAAAAGAAATAGTAGTAGAAATTAAATAACCCTTGCCCAGTAGTTGGACAGCAATTAACGTCAGTGAGATGACTTTATTTATTTATTTGCGGATCACCAACATAAGATACAGAGGATACAGCTATAAGATATACAATGCATATAATGGGTTTTTATGTCTGTTCTTACATTTATAGGTAACCACAGAATTAAAGGTTTCGTGAGGGTGTGGGTGCGTGTAAGCCGTTCGAAAGACAGGTTCTTTATGGGTACCTGCTTAGGTATAGTAGGTAATGAGATGAATGTAATGAAATTATATTTTTGATAAAACATTAAAACCATCCGTTACAACTACGGAAAACCAATTAATCAACACGTATGATAAACGATATTGCCTAATCGTTGTTCTATGTTTATTTAATAACAAACAATTAGAAATAAACCGTTTTTCCGGCGTTGAGCGACGTCGCGCGTCGGCCGGAAGCATCGCCATACCGCCATGTTGATTAATGAATGCGCTTCATCGACTTGAAAATGAACCCTATTACTTCACGAACTTATCGCTTGTGAAAAGACAACTCTCTAATTGCCGACTCTTGGGCCGCCAGACCGTTTTAGACCAAATTTACTTTGATTTTCTTATTTAAAAGTATGTTTAACAAGATAATTTTAAATTTTAAATGGGTTTTAGTTTAAAATGAAGGTACTTTAACACCGTACATAATAATTTAAATGGAATAACAAAAGAAATTTAGGTTTAGACTTGAAAGAAATATTGCTTACATTATTTATTATTATAATTTATTTTTGGTTTGCAACATATTCAAATTCAAAATTAATGAATCATACAAAGTATACAATACATACCTAAATTATACAAACAGAAAAGACTATATTTTGTTATACTTAATAGATAATATCAACAGAAAACGAGCATATTTGATTTTTTATCTACTCGTAGCAGTCCGAAATCGCAGATTCCAAAAACAAGTTGGTCAAAAACAGTTTATTTTTCGGTCCAAGTCGAAGCCGGCCGAGGGCGGATAGCGGGCTGTTGGCTTCTTACCAAAACGTATCAAAGCTAGATTTATGTGCAGCGGCGGCGAAGGCTGTGATGGTATCGGCGACCTCTACTCCCCGCTGTATTGTTGTTCCGTGGGAATTGGATTTTGAAGCCACTCGCCCGTCAATACATGACAGCAACATTGTTGTGCGAAATTAAGTGACATGTTGAGTTATATAATGCTATGACGTGCTGAATTTCGACCCATACCTATATTATGACATATTGTATACCACTGAGCAATTTTCTCAATAGATTGGCATTACTCGTTTATGTAAATTGTCACAGTAAACACATATCCTACTGGCTTAAACATAATCTACATCAAAATATTCTTAGAAAAATCATCTTTTCTACAAACAAAACCGCTTGACCTAAATCGGCACGCAAACTTAGGGCATCGCGTCGTGGTATTTTACATAATAAATTTTCTTGAACATAAATAAAATTGTAACGGGCCACTTTCGCAGTGAATACGCCGAACTGTATTTGAACTCATAAATTGCTCCGAAGAACTTCTTCACGCCTCTACGATGGATAAAATAAATGGATGCACAATTTTTCGTGTTTTGCTTGAACGTTACATTCTACGTTTATCATTTAGGGATGTTTACGATGAGTCTCTCGCGGGACTAAATTGAAACGACTGGAGCGATGCCAGCCAAAATTCCATACGCAATGTATTAAGTCTCAGAATTTATACAAGATTATTTTCCAACGAACGGCTCCTATTAAATGACATTTTAAGATAATTTGCGTTCTACACTTTTACAACAAAAAATAGTTTTAAAATAAATGTAATAAAAAATTACTTCAGGCAACATAATTAAACGCAGGTACAAGTAATCATGGTTAAGATTTTGCCTCATCATTTCACTTCTAGTCAGTCGATAATACGAAAAATTATTTTTGTTAGATCGAAATACTTATAATATATGAATGACACATACGAACGTATAAGTTGTATGTACGTAACCGCTGTCTCCGTTTATCACTTCCGTTAGATTGCCGCTATCGTGGGTAGAGGGAATAAAATACAAAACACGTGTGATTCCCGAACGTACACAACTCTCTATTGTCGACACAATGCGCCCAGCGACGCGACTAAAATAGCCCGCGAGAGTTCTGCGGATTCGTGCTGAACTTAACTCCCGCATTCAAAATCAAATGTCGGTTTCGGACTGTTACAAATTCTGGCTGCGGATGCATGTTGGACTTAATTAAATTAATATTGTACACACAATTCTCAATTCTCAAAACAATATGATTTATAACTCGAGGTAAAAGGCGGTTTGATGGTATCAGAATTTATAATGACGTAAATACATGACATGTACGAATGTAACCACATAAAAAGTTGACATGCATGAATTAAAAATTGATATTGCTAAAAGGAAGCCCAAAAACGGAGCGGCAATTATTTCCAATTTTTTGTGCAATTCATACCTGCCGGCTTGTGTTTATGGCAACGCTTAGTTGAGTGGAATGATTGTGTAAAATTGTTGGACGGGCTCCAACGAGTGCGCGGTAGAAACAAACGGCACAAATAAAGTCAAATAAGTGAACCCACTAGGCCTCCAATACAATGCCGGAATATCAAATATTTAATTGAATCGTGTAATTGAACAAGGCTTATTGCAAGCAGCAAATGAGATTTGCGCAATGTGTTCCCATTGTGATTTTGCAATTTACTTCTCAATAATAGGTAAATGAAATGTACCTGCTATACCATATATGTGGTACAAAAAATTCAAATTCAGATAAAATAAAAGAAAAGATAAAAGATTTCTAATATTATTTTTTGTATACCTATAGTATTTACATTGTACGTAGGTCTATGTAAAGACTTTCAGAGTATTCTACCACCTAAAAAAATACAAAATTTCTTAATTGTGTAAATTTTATTGACGAATTAATCTAGTAGGTACCTACTATGCTCAGGAGTTCAGGAACGATACGTGTAGTTGAGCGTTATCTAGATATATTTTTAAAATCTCAGAGAGCATAAACCGTTAAAATAATGCAAAATCTACCAAATTAATTGTAGATATACAAATAAAAAGTTATGGAATCCACATTTCATGCATCATCGCATACGTAAAGGTAGTCATATATATATTTACATAATATATACTTTGTAAGACGGTTTCAGTCAACGCTAGAGGTAATTATACGATGTCTAGTAAGTCCCAATCACTCCCCGGGGCACAAAATCAACATTTAGATGAGTTAAAGTTGGGCTAATCGTGCGAAAGCCGTGTGGGGGCTTAGTGGAGCGTGTTAATCGGGCCTTATTGGGCGCGTCGCGAGTTCTGAACATTGCGTTTGACGCGCACTCATGTAATCGAACCTCGTCGAAATCACAAACGCCTATTGCTACTTGCTACATTATCCGAGCAGTTGGTAAACTGTGTGCTCTCCACGTCACTACAATCATTTCTATAGTGATGCAATTATGCAATTGTGTTTCAGTTACGGTGTAGATATGCCACAGATTTTAAACATGAGATTTTCAGGAGTAGCAAAGATGATTAGAGTTTCTTTGTGCTTCTATTTGAGGTTAAATGTGTTTATAAGCTGTAGCAATTTAACGTAAAATAGTCACCTACTCTAAATGTACCACTCTGCATTTACTAACTGTAGATACTTTAACAAACGGTTTTCTTTATTAAGAAGTCGAAAATAACTTTACATTAATCACCTTTTTTAAAAAACATTGTAGATACAGAAGGTTTAAAAAATATTATCTACACATAATTATAATAACATTGTAATAAGCTGAACTCGAGATAATTATGCAGAACCACGTCAGAATTTAATGAAGCGTTTTCTACACGCACCCTCGGGGTCGTGTGCAGCGCTAAATCTATGTAAATTGTAAATCAAAGTGACACACAATAGATTCTAATTGACTGACAGTCTGACACGTTAGTGCTATATTCTAAGCTATAATTCCATATTCTATCAGTATTGTATTAAAATCATGAGGGTTTCAAAAACGGTATCAAACGGTAATCTATTATTACCTATTCTTGCCACTGTCTTTACCGAAGCAAATGATCTTTCGTTAGTGGGAAAACTTATAGTCAATATGGACTTTGTAATAATTAGGATGATAGCCTCATCACGAGTAAAACGCCGAACAAGGAAATCGAAAACTTTCCGCGCACACGCAAAAGAATAGCATAATATAAATAGCATAATATACGAGTAGCATAAAGCCCTTCTATACATGTATACATCAGGCCAGACATTCCAGAAAGACTACATATTTCAGAAAAAAATAAAAGTCGGTGATTCGAGATTCTATACCTATAAATGTAAAACTTCTACTACTAATCTTTAACGAAAGCAAGACTCCGTAGACATTAGTTAAATGTATCGAATGAATAGTGAACAATATGGTAAAGGGCCTTATAGGAGCACCCAAAGTCGTGAGTAGTGACGGTTCGTGTAAATCGAACTGACAGACAACCGCCTCGGATTGACTGACGCGCCTCCACCCGAGATAAATCACTCCACGTATCTCCCAACAATGTAATTTACGTGTTTGAACTTGCTCACTTCGAATCCCACGGTTCGAATTTAGTGAGCGCTTGAATACACTTCCCAGACAGTCAATTAACGTTTCTTTAAAAGATTTATTTAAACCGGTTACGCCCTTCAACGGTGACCAAGAAGCAAACAAACTAATGGTAGGACTACAGAAGAAGGATTAGAATTTCGTAGTGATAAAAATTGGAATTTACAGCGCATTATAAAATTTTAACTTTATGTCACTAAGACAAAGATGACGATTGTCACTCCCTACTGAATGCTATCTTTCGGGCGTGTCGCCCGATAAGAGGCACCATGACACTATATTCATAAGAAGCTCGAGCGATAACAATGCATTATCTTTAACCAGTGACATATGATATGTGTATATTCAATAAACAGACGTGACGTGAGCTAATTTATCACATGTCATAATTATAATTCGCGTTACGAAAACAACCGACATACTTAATGCAAATTTGAAAATTTAAGACCTATATGGATTTCTCATGGATGCCATTCTCAGAACTGGACCAAATTTAAATAGGACCACACGGGAAGCACTAGCTTTCAAATAAAAAAAGGATAATGAAAATCCGTTCACACCGTTCTCATTGCGTTCCGTTGAAATCTATAAGGTAACATAAAAAAAAACAGTCGAATTGAGAATCTCCTCGTTTTTTAAACTCGGTTGAAAAGATAAAATTGAAGAGTTAAAAAGTTCTTAAGCAACATAGCATTTCTCTATTGATAAATACGTCAATAACGAGATAAAGTAGCCATTACTTTTCTAATTAATTAAAGCAGCTTAATCAACACTGAAGTGCGTCATTAAAAGGAAATAATCTAATCATAAAAACTAAGTAATTTTACCAAAAGATTTATTAGTGTACTAGTCAATGGCCACGATTTCGTTCACGTGGAAAATAGATGAAAATAGTTCAATTAATAACACAAGTGTACTTTTTATTCCGTGCTAAATGGAATAACTAGCTGGTGCCCGCGACTTCGTCTGCGCAGAATTAATATATCGAGCAATTCACTCAATATCTTTATAAATTGTAGCCTATATTTTATTCTGAGGTATACACTATATTATTGTAAAGTTTTATTAACATCCATTCAGTAGTTTTTACGTGAAAGAGTAACAAACATCCATACTTACAAACTTTCGCGTTTATAATATTAGTAGGGTAGATATTTCGTGAACACAGTGACTTTCTAACTGGGCTTATTGTAGAGTCATGTTCTGGCTCATAATATCAGGCTAGTAACGGTACAGAGGACTGAATAGGGGCTTACAGGCCTTACAGTAAATAGGTTCGTATTAGACAACGATATCTACCATCGGAGCATTATTTAGGTTTGCTCCACTGTGATCTACAGATTTATATCCATTTATTTCTGTCGTATAACCGTTTACGTATTTATTAAGAGTTATTGTATATATAATACTAGTATAATAATATCATCTACTTACGTATTGTTGATGGCGAAGGAGTTTTTTTTTTTTTCATTTTTATAGGAGCAAATTTCTGATTTGCCCACCCCAAAGCAATCACAAAGAACTGCTGAATACGATATTTCAGAGAACATAAAAAAAGTATTAAGAAAATTGTGCACACTTATTGCCAAGTGGAACATATCAGTTGCCGTCAGAACGACTGCTCGAGCCTCCGCGCGATCGGACCACACGCTAAGTTGACGCCGACATGTATTATTACTAGGCGGCCTCCAACACGACTACATACTCCTACTTGAACGAGCATTACACTTAAACTGTTCAACATAAAATTAAAATACGTTTGTCTGGTTACATTTATGTATGACGAAGGTTTAAGAGTAATCAATACGTTAGAGTTAAGAAAGATGCCAGGCGTTTTGTTGTAATATTGTTATGTTAATAAATTGGCTTCGAAACCAGCAGCTTAATTTTTTTTGGCTTTCCCAAAGAAACTAGAAACTTACTCTTTTATCATAAATACGAAATGGTTATAATATTTAGTTTTTTTTGTAACTATGTACTCGTGAAAGTAATTTCTTACCAACGATTTCCACTTTAGAAGTTATTTGTGGAATAGCCACTGTTTGAACTAACAGTAATATTTTATGTATTATCTTTATACCTACCTATTATTCGGTAATAGATTCATTTTATCGTAATCTATACATAACTTTATATACTGAAACTTTTTAAATTAAAAATGAAGTATTTAAAATTTTTGACGTATAAATCTTTGGACATAATATACATTAATTATGTACTTTCTTAAACAATTTTTATGTCATTACGTCCGGATAAGGACAAACTAATTACTGTATTTGTACATTACGGAAATTAATCGCGTGATAATCTATACTAATATATAAAGCTGAAGAGTTTGTTTGAACGCGCTAATCTCAGGAACTACTGGACCGATTTGAA
>DWAV01000796.1:0-16530 GCA_018231305.1 Noctuana lactifera
GAAGAAGAAAAATTAAACCATTCTCTTTTTTTTTCGATAGATAGAGCTTTTTCTCCGATAGATAGAGTTCTATCCCTGCAGACTGCCCCAATTTATTTACGTATTATAGTTATCTCCTTATTTTTTGATAACTTAGAAACTAAAACCAAAATGGATACAAAGAAATTCATAAATTGTTATGAAAATGTTTGTAAAAAAATAAAACCCTTGGCCTGAGACTAAAATTACATGAGTAACACGGATTAAAAAAATTAAGCAAACTATAGATCAACTTACCTGGAACATGAAATTCTTTCATTATAAAACAAAAGACTAAGAACTCTTTAGTTGTAGTAGGTATCTAATACAATAACCCTTTAACTAAATTTACTTACAAGAGTTCTTGGACTACTTTATGTTATCTACAGATACAGAATGAGTTCAAATAGTTAATATTGTATTACATTCAGTTAATAACATCCTAAATAACAACAACATTTTATATTCAGATCCTTAAATTCCTATTAAACTCAGCCTGTGTATGGAATGGACTGGAATATGGCGCGATATGCCCGACTCTACAAATGTAGAGTCGTGCGCGTGCCCCTTGCAGACACGCAGGAAACACGCGCCGCTAGTCGACCGATGAACATTATACCCTCGCTTTATGGACTTGACAAACGCCTTATAAAGTTTTGTAGGACACATCAATCCAAAGGATAGACAGATTTATTTGTGGGTCGAATTATAGCGTGCCATAAGAAGTAACTTGCGAATACATCGTGAATTGTGTACCATGTCCATGGATACATTTATAGTAAATATCGAAATAAAATGATATTGAAGAATTTAACTTGTGTAAAAGCAATATTGTCAGTATGTTAATAGTCATATTGAAGCAGAGTACCTACTTTCGTAATAAAACTGTTGTGGGGTGCGTCGCCGAGACGCCAGCCAGGGAGCCAGACTGTTTTATACTATGTTTCTACTCGTAAATGTACAGTATGTCTCAAGAGTTTTGGTCTTGTTGCCTGAAATTACGACTAAATCAATACTAGACAACTTACCCTCAAATAAGAAGATATATGAATGGTTTGAAAATATCCTTGGAAATTGTATATAGAAATGAATTCCCTAATTACAAATAAGTTTTTACTTTAAACCTGATACGCAACACAGAAAATGCCACTAGTAGGTACTATAAGTAATAAAAAACCACATAACAAAGGGTGTTTTGTTTAGATTCACACAATAATTTAAATAAATGAAACAAAAGAAAAGTAAGCAGTACCTAATATAATACCTCATGTATTGTTCTTAAATTGACCCTCTTTTAAGGAAAAAGCTGGCTTACTTTAGTTTATAAACCGAGAGAACATTTACTCCGTCTGATTGTTTCATTAAGACGGTTAATTTTCTTTATAGGCTCTAATTGAAATATGTTGTACTTAATATGCAAGATGTGTACTGGTACGAAAACTATGCTGACACTAATTCGTGTATTCTATATTGTTAAGTGCGATCGACGAAATACCATCTCTCTAACTTGTCCCGCAAAATAATAATACTCATTAAACTTGTAGATATGTATTTTGTACTGTACGAACGGGCAGTCTTTATTATATATACTCGTATTTTATAGGTACCATTTGATGTTGGATGAACATAATTATTATATAACATTAAGAGGCCTGCATGCTCGTTTGCTGTCATGAGTAATTTTCAAACGCAAATTTTTTAAGCGATAGTAAAATATGCAATTTACAATTTACTAATTATTATAACATAATTGTTGGGGATCGAAAAGGCTCACGTCAAGTATTAGCCGTGTAGGATAGGATCCACCTGACTATTGTCCGTTTGCTGTTAACGTCAAGTGGCAGGAATTTCTAAGCAGGTTCTGTGAGCGGCTGTTTAAAATCATTCATTCTTCACGGGTGAATAGCTTTCTAAGCATTAGTAAAAGGGACCCTGGGGAGACGTTGCGCAGGTACACAAACTTTGGTCGTGGTTTTTTTGTTGACTTTAAGAAATAGTCAAACAGTGTTCCTTTTCATATCCACCTTAGTGAGATATAGGCGTAATTAATTATTAGCATTAACATTTAGCATTACTTGTCTAGCGCAGTACATATTTGGATTCTCGTAGTATAAAAGTTTATAATTACTTTGGTTTATTTATTGTGCATGCTTTTGGTTTGAAGAACAACTTTTTTGATTATAATTATTACTCTTTTAGTTGCATCTATGTTTACCAATCCGAATAAAACTATATACTTACTAGACTATAATTGATATAAATCTTAATGAATATTTTTTAAACATAACGTATCGTAAAAATACAGTAGATATGTGGTATAAATACTGGGAGTTCTTAGATTCAGTTGTCACAATATTATTTATAAAATGCATAAATACCACAGATTGTGATGATACTGATGATGGAATGCGTGGTATTTTGTGAGCATATATTATTATCGTGGTCCATTCACAACAACGAGGTTTCCTTCGTGTTTGTAAATGTTATTTGTACACCACGAAATTCTTACCATTTTTGTTGCTTTGCCTGTGATTAAATAAATTATCGTATTCGTACTGTAAGTGAATTTCGTGATGATAAGGAAAACTGTTTAACTAACAAAACTCTGCTATAAATCTGATAAAGTAACGCGTAGGTCAGAACTGCAAATGTTTATTGAATGTTTTTGTCCTCTTCTATCTCTATACAGTTTAGTTTGCTTGTCCTTTTCCTTACAATTGAACCCTATTTATGGGCTCGCAGACGGCACAAACAATTTCTTAACAGCGCGCGTTTAGCTGCGTAATTTTGAGGTTATGTCAGTATTAATCCGTCGGCCGTTATAGACGTACGCTGCGCTCCGCGTTAGCCGGCAGTATTGTAGAGTGCGCTACTTACTTTAAACATCGGTAGATATTAAACTTTGAACTAAACTGTGTATTGCAAAGTGTGAATGAAATTCGTGATAACTCACATTGCTGCTCAATATTTGGGAATGACTGCGACTTCTATGATTCTGCTGAATTCAAACTTTGGATATTGCTGTCTAAAGTAGAGGTATTTTAACGACTTTTGTTTATCGCTCACGAATTAAAATCTTTTGACATATTTAACATAACCTTAAGAGATATGAATTAAATACGAGTACATTTCATATTAATTGTACAAGTTGAAAGAAACAGTTATCGTATATTGAATGGTTTCGTTTAGACATGATACAAATATTATGACATAAAATGAAAATAAAGATTGTAGTTACCTAAGAATGTATGTAATTTAATTATTATTTATTGTACTTGCATGTAATTTTTATTTCATGTTTTCTTATGTAGAGATCATTAATAGATGATAGTCACAAATTACAAATTGATCCGTGACGGTAATGTTCAGTGGGGTACCGTTGAACTCTACAATATGTAGAGTCTTGTTTTGATGCATTCGAATTACCTATGTTTTATAATCTGACGTGATAATTTTTGTGCGCTATGATTTTTCTGGAGTTATTTGTTAGATTGAATTGAAGAAAATAAATGCTTAAAAATAACATTGTTAAGAGCAGTGCACCGAACGAGGGTTCCTACGTCCCCTTGCAACTCGGCCCCTCACTCGCCACACTTCGGTAGACAAATTTACCAAAATATCAAGCTGTGTTTTACCTCCCTTAGTACCTATAACTTAAAGACGATTTTCCTTCGCAAAATAGCTCAATGGAAACTCATAGGCCTGCCGTCATAGTGCATTCATCCCACACCCTCCCCGTTATTGCCTATACCGTATGTATATTGCGGTACCTATTGTAACTTGCATCAATCCATTAGTCGATTAATCCAACGTATTGTTATAACATCATTGTTGTGTAAATGATAAGTGAACGTAACATAACCACAGCTGATAAAGAAAATGACAAACAAAAAACAAACGCTCTTTTTCATCAGTTGGTTAAAACTGAAATACGAGTAGGTATGAATATTAAAGCAGTTGAAACATTACCTTTTTTATATTTAAATTAAAATATACAAAATACAAATTAGAAGTTTTTTGACAGCAACAAATATACGTATAACTTTTGTTTTATACCACTTGGAAGAAATATTTCTTCTTAATATATTTGTACGTAAGTACATTTTCTTATTTTACTCGTTTCTTTAATCATAATCTTCACTAATCCGCGCTGGGCTAAAGTGGTGGAGTATGCTCTCGGCCTCCCCCGTTAGTAGGGCCCAGCGGCGCCCAGCATTGGGCCATAAAAAGGGATACAGGCAATAATCATGATGATTAAGCCTTTATCAGATAATAACAGTGTAATTGAATATTTAAGTAAAGTACATAATTTGAATTAAATCCTTTTGCGATTAAATAAAATTGTCTTGAAATAACTAACATTATTTAAAATTTAAGATGGTAATATGAATCATTTGTGCTTCTATATCAATATCAAAAGTATAACGCGTGTGTCTCCCCGTACCCAAAATGGTAACTTGACTTGGGTCATTATCACGAGGAGCAAGTTCCGCCAAGTTTGGAAAATGAGTGTGGGTTAGATCTAAATGCGCAGTCAAATTAAACAACCGAAGTAACTTCTTTTGTAGTTGAATGACATTTATCTAACCTCAATAGTTTAAGTTGTTATAAGAGCGTAGCTTTTGTAGCGTATTTCGTAAAGTATTGTGTGCATTATCCTCTTTTTCATGCTCAAATATATTGAAATCGTGATTTCAGATTTCAGATCGAGATAATGTACTAGATGAATAGAGTAGAATATAAAATTAACTTTAACACTTGCAATAGTTAATTAACACAATAAGTACATTTTATGTTGTTTTAACTTTCACACCGAGAAAAATAGCTGATGCAATATAATCGAAAACAATGGAAAGGTACATTTGATAGGGGCGGTAGCGACTAAATAGTAATTGAAAACTTTATTGTCTTCGGTCACGCGCTTCCTATAACAATATAATGCTGATCCAGCCACATTTATTAAAGTTTTATCCGATACTTCAATGAACTACACAGCTTTATAAAAAGTCATGTTAGCAAAAACAAATCTGTATAAGTAATTAATGTAGATACATCGATAATCTTAAGATAAGAAGGATTCTTTTAGATATCGGTAAAAAAATATGTTTTAATGAAAGTTACAGTTCAATTCTCATTGCGCTCTAATATACATTGATGTCTGAACATTCCTTTGTATTTGGTTCCGTCTTTACAGCTCGGTCCTTGATCTATACAACAGGCGAGACTGCATTTGACATAGCTGTAACCTTTCACGTTATTATTAACAAGTCACGCGAGCTGGATGCAGTTGTTACATCTCATGCGTACCTACTACTTGTTACAATCTGTTACAGACTTAGTATTGAGACGTTGGGCTTAGCCTAAATTAATTTAATCAAAACAATAATATAACTACAATATTGCTGTACAGAATCTAATATAGTATGTTAATTACAACGGTTACTGAATTACATCTTTAGACAATATATCACTTTTAGAAAATTACAGCTATCAGATCATCACAGTTATGTCTCTTTATGTCTGTCTGTTAACGAGAATTTACACGAGTAGTTAAGTGTACTTGTAGGGTAGTTTAGGGTTCTCACGGGAAAACCGCAGAACTACGGAATGTGTACACTTTTATTCCACTTGAACGCGTTCGCAGGTGGCGCTGTTTATATTCAATTTGAATCTTGAATATTCTCGTGAAGTATCTCTTTTGAAATTAGTCTTTAAATCTTTAGAATGTCGTTCTATAAAAATTTCAATATTTTGATTTATTAGTAGGTAACTATGAAGGTGAAAGAACAGTTCATAATAACCTTCAATCTATACGTTGCATCTATACATATTTATGAATCAAGGAAAACATAACTTAGAAGGCAAACCTACACGAATGGCATCATTGTCGTAGGTTGAAGGAAATGTGAATGAACAATAGATATGTTAAAATCTATTACCCGAACCACAAACCTGACGTAAAATTATGGTACAGCAATGAAATTTTAGTTGCATTTAAAGAAGTTCGCGTATTTAATTACCGATAACGTAGGTTTATTCTTATCGCTTATGTGCATGAGCATAAGCAATAAGATATACAATAAATACGCGAACTTTTTTATATAACTTTTTAACGGTAATATTTTTCCATTTTCCCATATCCAGTTCACATTTTCTTGTAGTATTAACATTTATACAAATTTGTGAAGAGTGATAATACTTAAGTGAAATGAAAATAGATTATTTGCACTAATTTTTATATAGGTACATAAAGTTATCAGCTAAAAATTAAGTTCGCTATATTTTACCTTAATGGTATACAAATATTTAATATTATAAGTAGTTAATAGTTAATTAAATTACTATTTAAGTAGGTATAATATAAATTTGAACATACTCGTATATAGTATATAGAAATTGCCTATATTCATAATATACCCATCATTGCGCATCACCAGGTCATTGGATTAGTTCATAGTAGGCAAAAATAATACTCTGAAAGCTCACATCGCGCTCTATATCTCATTCCGCGATATTTTCTTTTTATTCATCGAGAACATAAAGTCTCACGGTTAATGAAACTAGCGTGAGGACAATGCCATCTTTATGTAACGGTCGGATATTGTGTGAGGGCAGGGTATAATAGGTATGTGTACCATGTACTTGGGCGTACTGAACAGATGAGAAATTCCTAAGCGACGCTCCACAATGCCACTCTTTGTACTTCTGTCTCTTTGAAGTACGTTACTAGTAATTGCTACGGCGTACATGAGGGATATTAGATATCACAGATATGTAATATCGCATTAGATGCATTGATGAGTTAGATGCATCTTCAACAACCTACGACTGTCCCACTGCTCCTTATAGAGATGGAATATAGGTGGACTATAGGCCATAGTCAACGCTGGCCAAGGGACGGGGCTCTCTCTGACAATTTCCTATTTTACCTTCTCATACTTTGCTTGCGACAGGCGTTGCTTAACTTTTAGTATCGGACGATGCAAACAATTGAAAAACCATTCTATTTGAAAAAAGTATCAGAAAAAGGTATAGGTTCATATATATCCGAAAGCAATAGAGCGTAGTCCATAAACGCACTTGCTTTTTGTGTTGCGAAACTTCGAACATTGTCCCACATACAGTGATGTAGCGAAGGCTTCATGCTCTTCAGCGCTCTAAGCACTCAACCCACTACCGCTCTTAGGTCAACACATAACTGTATAACAATCATCTATGACGACTGTTGTTGTTTTTAACCTTTAAAAGCAAGTTGATTTATGGATCTTGCAAAAAATTTGTAGCAAAATGGCCATAGCCGTGGAAGAGTTACCGTTAACGTAAAATGTACCTAGAGAGATTTATTGTACCTGCCTTGGTATATGGTTGGTGAAAACGTCACACAGGTTGGCCACCAATACGAATTAAAGTTGCGTGTTGGAACATATTCTAAGCAGCTGCTGGACATGGGTTGCGCATGAGCATGGGGCATCATGTTGCCCAAGTGCAAATTGACAGACTTCACCATATACGAGTAACTTACAAAATTGTTGGCGATTATAAATGCGTGGAGTTTGTCTCACCCCGACCGCACTAAATCTTACATAAGATAGAGAATTTAAATATAATATACTGATAAACTATATATTCTAATACTATTTGTAATAGCCATAATGTAAAAAGATTTTTTTCCTTGATTCTTATAACCTGATTTCGATGCTTCTAACTTTTCAAACCTACTTCTGAGCCATAAGTAGATCTGCTCAACTGACACAACCAATCAGATTTCTCTTGAGAAAAAATGAAGATGCTGAAGAACATAACGAAGAATTGTTTTGAAGTTTCCCAGATTCCATGGATCTAGAGCATACACCATGGGAATTATTTACTCAATGATAATGGTAACTACTCGTAGTTGTAGTGAAAATTTACTGTAATTAACGATAAAAGGTTGTTATTCTATCAAGTAGGTTTTTAATGACAAGTGTTTAATTAGAAGAGTACTGAGAGTTTTTTCTGCCGGCGAATATTCGATTATTCTTGCCACAGCTTAATTAAAAAAGTTGTTAGAAATTAAATACACGCATAATTTCTAGGTGTCTGTTGTTATAACAATCGAAACATGGCATGGGTCGCATTCCATAGGGCCAGTTGTGCCACTATCGGTCTCTTAGTTATGTATAAATCTAAGTTTCGTTAATAAGTGTGGGCGCAGCATGAGCACGAACCCGTTACACTAGCTATATTTCTTATTTAACAATACACGGTCAAACAGCAGAGCTTTATAACGTTCATAGAAATCTATTAAGTTATCCTTATTAGATCTTATCCTTTTAGTCAGTTTAATTCGGTACATTGGACCAAATAATATTCAAACTTAAATTATACTCTATTCTAACCTCGACGATGTAACATTATAAGATTATAACGTCTGTCAGTAACATCTGTGTTTAAGTAAACAAATCACAGTGTGGGCGAAATGTATAAAAACACATGCGAGGGAGTACAACTAGTTCTATCGGTCGACATTATTTTTATCTAGTTCTATATGGTTATACTGCGCCGTGTGATCGCTATTCTAGCGCAGTGATTGGTATTTGAACAGGACTTGAGCAGATTCATTTCGTGGACGGGGGCGTAGTACGAGATGTGACAGCTAGTTTAGTAAAAATTGAAACGTTCGAGTTAAACTATTATACCATACATTGCCAACTTCGTACTGTGAAAAGTCGCATTACAATAAGAAAATATGTAATGAATATGATCCACTTTTGATTTTAATCGCACTCGCTAGCGGCGTTGCTTTTCGATTTTGTATGGAGAAACACGAAATCGAATTGCGGTTCTCGTTAACTTTAAATATAGTAGGGCGTCTGTGTTAGATACTCTCAGTACTAAACTACTAACATTACTCGCTGGATATTGATCATTGCAAAACGTTTATGAAATCATCACACTTATAAAGACGTAATGAGTAGTGGCCTTAATGATCCCTTTACCTCAGTCAACAAATTCATTATGCGTTTGTTATTACATTAAGCAAAAACTACTTTATTTAATACATTATTACATTTTCATATTGCAAAAATACACTGTTCGCAAACCTGCATCACCGTGGTTCCGGAAGAACGTTGACCATAATTGTCCAAATTCGGCGCGCAACGGGACTGCGCCGGCGCAAATTAACGATGTTTCCGACCTAACGGCGAGCGAGGCGGCATTGTACTCTGGAAAATTAAAAATAACAAACATAGAGCACTGCGTCATTATTTAGTGCTGTTTTATGCTAGGTTTGTGAGTAAATACACCCCTTTTCCTGACACAATGTGGCTATGCACAATGTGCTTGCGACTGTTACCAGAAATTAACAATACAATAGTTATTTTTATCAACAACTCTTACCACTCTCCTTTTCGCGGTCACGTAGTCGCTCGTACTGGGAGGTGATCCCTCTTAGGTGTTTGAATGGTCCATTTTCCTCTAGGTTGAATATCTTTAAGCAAGATATATGACTACAGACCGTCCGTATAGCGACTGCCTCCTATAGTTGTTCGCAGAGCCAGGTTAAATAAATGACCGCACTGGTCGTTACAATATATATAATATATATGTCCATAACTAAACAACTCGTTTATTATGCAAGCCACATTATTCGATCTCCAATATCATTGTCCTGTGTCCCCTTTGTATCCGAAATCCCGGGAGGACTGTCTGTAACAAAGATCACCCTATTCCACCCCGCAGCAATGCGGTATTTAATTACACTCTCGTGAGCAAACGAGCCCCAAGCGCCTCTGAAAATGACTCTAGTATTGCGGTTGATAACCGTCCGTAATTAAAATTAATATTAATGGAGTTCATTAATTTAAGTCATTCATTTAGCTGCAATTAAGGTTCATTCAATTCTTTGTGCTTACATAAATATCTGTCTACAAAAAACTGTTACATTTTTGTAATTTTGTTTAATTAAAAGATACTTCAATCTTTGAACAATTCTACCTATAAGTCAGATATTATTATAACAGTGGCCTGCAGTGCAGCTATTAAAAATATTATCAAGCGTTTAAATAGGAGAGTAAATTTTTGCCCAAAGCCATAAAAATATACTATACCAAGAGTAACAGCTTTATACTTAATATTATTAGGTATGAAACCGTAAAGAAACAGCAGCTATATAATACTATATACTTACAAACGTTACATAATAATATGTGAGTACACCGCCCAGCAGCTCACGTTAGGTAGCTAAATAGTTATATATGTAAACAGTGTACGTAATCCAAATCTTAAAGGAATATGCAATGGACCGTACTTCTCAATAAAACTTCAATTAATCACCTCCATAAATTTTCTGTCATTTGTTATTCCTCATGCGCTTTGAGTGTTTGATTTAGTATGCACCCCTTTTTTGCGCTTAGGGTCGAGAATCGAGAGTGGTTGAACTAAATAACGGAGAATCAATTAACAAAATATTTTATTTTATACAGAATTTAATAGTCACACTCCTAATTTCATCATCTTTGAATCCTATATATCTACTTAAGAAGTGTGAACTTCCAAATAATAAGGTCAAAACTATCACAAATTGTACCTAAGCCACAGGACTTCTAAAAGTCATAGTATCTATTTAGGTACAACATCAAATAGCTGAGATTGTTAATAGATGCGTTTTCATTTTATAAGTGCTTAAAATTAAAAGTAGGTACATGTAGGTTTGCCTGTCACCACTTGTTCTTGCATCTGGACCTACGGAATTCCCACTCTTGTACCTATTATAGTTACTTTTTTCTTCAATATTTATAGAAGAATAGATAGGGCACTCAAAATACACTCTTTCGAAGAATTTTACTTTAAAATAGCACTTAATCCTGAGAATGAATAAAATGTACATTAAAATCTCCCATCATTAAAGAGTCTTCTCACGCGGAGCCTAAACTTATCGTTTTCAGACTACTAATTTTACTTACAATTCATTTGAAATGCTTCGTATACTTAGTGATGAGTCGGGCCGTAGCGGATATCCGCAGCGCAACGAGTGCATATTCTTGAGACTCGTGTGTTTAGACATTTATCACCGTTTGTTGATTTTTATTTTATTTTGGAGCAAACAATCATAATATGGTTAGTACCATACAACTACAACTTATATATAATTATTACTATCCATTTTATTTATTAACAGATAACCCATGTACCTGTTTGTTAACAGTTTTAAATTACGAGTTAGAGTAACTGTTATTTTGATATTAATCTAATAGTTTTATTAGATAAGGAAAGTTATAACGCAATCTTGTGATTACGCTTAAGAGCGATTGGTGCAGTCTTTGGAAATAAGATAAGAGCTAAGACTGCTATAGATAATTTTATTCTGCGTCGTGTCAACGGCTACCTAGTTAACCTTGAAATAATGGCCGTATATGGGCATTAGGTACCTAGTTCTATTTGAAACAGTCGGATTACAGTTGCAGAGACTTTTTTTTGATAGTGTTCAGCTCCGTTACGTGTATAATTATCATATTGCGTAGTGGTTAAAGTCACAGTGATGACTAGTAAATCTAATAGGCATGAAAGCACTTTTAGATAGTCAAATAAAACTTGTTCACTGTGCTATATGTACTTTTAAATACGTACTTATTTAAATCGAAAGTAATTTGTTGTCCATTAAATTTCTAAAAGTATGGTCTGGTTAGTTGCCATTAAATATTTGCATAAAAGTTTGCATAAACAGTAAAAACCAATTACTTTATAATATTATAGCTGAAACAAACACGTAGTACAATGCAATGAACAGTATTAGTCGAAGCCCATCAATCTCATGATAATACATTTAAATATTTAACTTGTTTATTGTTTTGATTATTGCCCTCAAGCTTTTATACCATTATAGGCACTGATAATCTACTTATACATTCTACTTTAATCTGATAATCTACTTTAATTTGGTGAAAAGAGATGAAAGGATTTATTTTATATTAGCAGATAAGTATAAATAAAAGTTAGCTTTTAACAATATTTTTACCTTTTATCTTATTTAAGTACCTAAATAGGTAGGTAAGTTCTCAGAAGTCATTGCGTTCACCTTGTAGGTAATGTAGTAGTAGTCATGTAGGTAACCACTTGTAGCAAAATAGTTTATGGTACGTTAATGTAAAACCATAGAATACAATTAGCGCAGTTACCCAAGATACGCGTACGGAGCCCTAATTGCCGGACGTTGGTTGTTTGCGCGACCTAAACCCACGCCGAGTGGGTGGCAGCAACCGTGACCAATATGGTACCAACAGCGATTTTGTCTTTATTCCATAACACGTTATAAGAGGAAATTTTCTATAGCCTTATGTATTTAATTAAACAGGTACTTGTAGGTATCTATCAGAATTATTTCTGGACAAGAAAACATTTTTGAACCTAATTCGTAAGTGGAACTGATTTTAAATAATTTTTATTAAAGACTTCAAAAAGGGGAAGGTTCTATGTTTGGCTGTATGTAATTTTTTTTCTTAAAAGAGAGGCAAATGAGCGCTGACCGCTCCAGACGATCCATAGAAGTGCCTGTTACCTATTATCACTAATTTACCAAGAGCTATAATAAATAGTTACTGTTTTTACCCGTAATATAATAATATGAGATCTAATATACCTACCTTAATTGAACTTAGTAACTTTATAATTGGTAGTTCGGTAAACTCCGTTTCAAGTACCTAATATTTGTACATAGTACCAATAGTGGTATTGAAAATGACGGGAATGTTAAAGTACTCGTAACCTACACGTAACACATTAAATTACACAGCTGCATACTATTTTTATGATTCGATGGTAGCAGCTATCTATATTTAATTTATTCACTTTGAAACGCTTAAGAGTGCTTAGGAGTTGTGGTAAGAACCGAACGTTCATACGAAGCGCAGCAATCATTATTATTATTCGTATCTAATTATACCGTAGCTTTTTATAAGTCGAAGTGTAACTCTTTGTAAACAATGTTCTTAATAGATTCATAAACGAAAAATCACATTTAATTACCTGTTGTACAGAAAAGCATAAAATACATATATGTAAGAGTATCTCCTTCCTAGCTTAACCTATATCACCATATTTATTTGGTTATTGAATTGGAATCAAGCGCAAAGCTATACTTAGGTATCATATTGCAACTATCTGTTGTACGTAGAGACTACTGGTATTGTTAAAAATTTTAATAATTTTAAAATAAAGTGTTTCCTGGCACGCATTGCTAGAGATTTTAAAATAATCGTTTTCTGCAATGCCAGTTCTTGTGTTCGGTTTTGCAGCCAAGTTCACCTTCAATTTCACATTCTTTTATCAATGCACTTTATCTTGCTTCAGTGATATCTTATTAAATGTTAGCCCTAATGAGAAGGGGTGTGAACAATATATCTACCACTATTCATTAAAAATTGTTTAGTGCACTAATTAATATATATCATTTGGCATTTTCCAGAACATTACTATTAGCCATGGGTGCCCCAGCGTGGGGCTCGCGCGCCAACGGTGATCGGCCGCGGTTGTTGCGGATGACGCCATTGCGACACAGCTTCGCCGCCCCGGCCACCCCGCCCGCCCAACCGCCACCACGCACGCATGATTATGCATCGGATGCTGATACTAATAAAAAAGGTCAACTTTAAATACTGTCACTACATATGGCTTTTTGCGAGATGTTGAATTGTTGATAACCGGCTGTGACCAATTAAAATCACGTGGTCACTATTATGCCTGTTTGGTGGTTGATGATGTAAAAATTCTTTATTGCACATATAAAAATTTGCATTGTTCCAGGGTATAATAGTTTTAATTACTTTAGCAACAAATTACAGGTTTTAAGTACTTTTGTCTGGAGGTAGGTACTCGTAGCTAGAGGAGCAGGTAACTAGTCTCATGGAATAGCTTAGGTTTAATTTACAACAAGATTTTGGAAATAGACAAATAAAAATTACTAACTGAAATTGCAATGATAATGCTTTTACCCTTTAACGATTTAAATAAAAGTTATCGTGGCTGTTATTAAAATTGATTGCGTTATACTTTTCAGAAGAAAGTTGGAATGCCAACCTGTCCCAGAGATGGCGAAAGTTACGTCGCCGGTGTTCGCGACTGCGGCCCGGTTCCGGCAACCGCGAGCCGAGTCCCGTGCGCTGCTCACCGTCGCCCCCGCGGCCTCCGCCGCATTGTTCACCTGCCCCACCATCCAAACTCTCATTTCGACATCGTGGCAAAGTTTACACGACCGCATCACTAAGAGTCACAAGTGGAGCTCCCGATATAATCAGGGCGTTAGGTAAACTTGGAGGTGGATTGCGCCGCAGAGCTCTGTCTGCACATGATGTCCTGACACCGCCTCAACAACAGCCAGCTACGTTTTACGTTCCTAGCCCGACTGCAACCCGACAACCGTCCTCGCCTTCCCCCCCGCGGCAAAGTGCGACATTACGGAGACGTTGCAGTTCACCCAATGTTTACCGCGCAAAAGCACCAGCACCCCGTGATCGGACTCCTCTCATCAATCACGACGATGAAAGCAGAGATGTCGTTGACTACGCCTATGAAATGGAACGTAGGAAAAACAGCAAGGATGTGCGGAGTAGACCGTACAGTGAAAACGTGGAAGCAAATGTGCCTATATACAAGAATGGCTATAATAGGTTGACTACAGATATGTCGGACAGACTTTGGGAAGAGCCCTACAGGCTGCCTCGTGTACAGTCGCGACAAGAACCAATACAGCAGTTGCGTAATTGTGTAGCAGAATTGCGTGTTAGCTCTACGCCCAGATCTCCCAGACCTCCACCAGCTCCGCCTACGGGACAGAAGACGGGAAAACGACCTCCTGCCCCTGAACCACGGGACACGCATGCGTTTGAGGTACGTGTCGCGATTCCACGAGTACTAATTAAATACATAAATAAGTACGAGCTAAGTTTTTTTTTTAATTATTTTATTGATCTTACGGGTAGAAGCGGGTTGTAATTGATGGTTAAAGCACACCAAGCCGATAAAAAGTCTTTCAGTTATGGCTTAGATTTTAAACTAGCACCATTTACATCTTACTAATTTGTGTTGTTGTAATCTGAACCAAACTTATTAATTTTTTCAGGTGCGATTCACAAAGTCAGCGGGTGGCAAAGGACTAGGGTTCAGCATCGTGGGTGGACGAGATTCTCCGCGTGGTGACATGGGAATTTTCGTTAAAACCATTTTTAACAATGGTCAAGCAGCAGAGTCTGGTTTATTACGAGAAGGTACGCTCAATGTTAAATTTTATCAAAAACATTACCTTTCGTATATTTAAATTGCAGTAAAATATTACCCTCGCACGTTATAACGGTAGAAAGGTGTGCATTCTTTAATGACGGTTACGCGACAGCTGCACACTATAATCATCTTTACGCTAAACGATCCCTGCAACTTCACCTGCCTTTATTTCCGAAAGGTTACATAATTATAGCCTTATACATATATGTACCACACATATGAGTCAACGTTATAATAAATAAGGATGTTATCTTTCTTGTTATCAATCACTTACAAATTGACCCGGAGTCAAAAAGGGAGAATGACCTAAAGCTACTTTCACTAAATATAGTGAAAGTAAGTAATAACTTACTTTATAATCGTCATTTTGGTTGCTATTTATTAGATGCACAAACAAGTCGACATAGTACCTGTAGAGATAAATATTAAAATTATTAATGAACTTAACAGGCGTTTATAGATTAGGGTTTTCGATTCTTTCTTTAGATGATCATAAGAGTTAACAGATTTTCTTATTCAATCAGTTCGTTTTTAATTTCAGGAGACGAGATAGTGTCAGTAAACGGACGTGGCACAGCAGGGTTGACTCACGGAGAAGCTATCAGGCTGTTCAAGGACGTGCGGGCAGGGCCCGTGCTGCTTCGAGTGTCTCGACGCGCACCTGTTCGCTGACTGCCCTGCGCCTGTTGCGGCGATCAGTCGCTCCAGGCGCCTAGCTATCCTAACTACTCTACTTTGTAAGGTTCTGAGCTAGAATCTATATGTATAAATCTTTTAGACTAAGCTTACGGAGCTCGACGTATAGGATTACAGAGCTGATGGAACTATTACTGTTCGTGATTTAATGGTGTATGTAGGATACAACGTTAGGTAGAGTTATTAATAATAGGTTATAACATTAGAATTATATAAAAAACTTTTCATATTTACATTCCTATATATTCACGAGGACTTGAATGAAGTGTGCTTTCTTAAATCTATTAATTTATCGGACTAATAAATTACTAGACATCAACAAATAGAATTTGTATAATATTAATACGCTTTAATTTAAAACTCTTCATTCAGTGTTTAATTAAGTTTATTTGTTATGTAATATCTATCTATACTATAATAAAACTGTAGAAATATTTTTTCTGTACATTGAATATTTTTTCGAAATTTTTACTCGGAGGGGCTTTATTAACGATATAGAAGCCAAAAATATATTTTTTAAAACTTTTGTCTGTCTGTCTGTCTGTCTGTCTGTCTGTCTGT
>DWAV01000797.1:0-16509 GCA_018231305.1 Noctuana lactifera
ACCCAATGGAAAAAATATCACTAACAATAATTGGTATCGTAGCTGAATAGGATAGCAGGTTCGTACAATGACCCGGGTGCTCACATAGTTTACCCAATACGTATTTTTTTATTATTACTACTCAGAATTTACTCTCGATATAAACACTCAAATGGTAGCATTGCCAATTGCCCATCTGACAGCAGGGAGCGTGACCTTACTCGAAGTGAACGTTGATGCTTATGGGATCCTGTTAATGTCAAGGCCTCATTTTATTGTTCCCACCAATAAGAGCCTATGGTAAATTTACTGTAAGCAATACCCTCAAACCTACACCATTAGATTAAACCATGTTTCACGTTACACTAAGTAGTACCTATGCAATATAAGCCATGATATCCTGGTGGTTGAACAACTACGGTCTTCTATTTGGCAAGTCTAGTTTCAATTTAGAGATCCCTAATCTCTAGTTTTTCGAAGACACCCATATAAATTGCGAACCTTCATTGGAAACCTTAAAGAATATAATAACCAAACTTGAATGCCTCAAAATACATAATGGTCTGAATGTTTTGCTAGTATGTTCATATCTTTTATTCTGATGGGTTGATGATGAAGAAATACGAACGACAATAAAACACATGATTTAATAGTTGATCAGTATGGACTTGCCTTTCAGAAACTGATGGTTAGTTAGCTAATAACTTGATTAATGTAAATATCCGTCAGAGGTTAGAGAAGACGTTATCCTCCAATTTTCTTCCTCCTTTTTGTAACGTGTAGGTATCACTGTAAGGAAGTCTACTAAATAATGTATGAGTCATTGACAATGAGACACGACCATATTCAAGTTGATTCATATATGAAGAAAAAGTAGATTAAATTTAAACCAGTTCCACGAACTAGATTATGAGTAGCTGAAGTAGGTAAGGTAACTGACTCGTAACAAAATGCTATCAGAACAATATCTACAGCCATATCTCATTGTTGCCTACAGCCCGTTCTTTTTAATGCGCAATGGTACTAAAGTAACGACAAGTAATTTTTCTTTTAATTTCAGTCATTCACGCAATACTGACCTCGGTATTATAACGAGCCCTAAATGCTTAAATGACAGTAATGGCATGGGACATAAAGTTAGAGTTAATACCTTTTTGTGGGCGTACCTATTACCTCTTTTTAATTTTTGATCAACTTTTTTTGCTGCTTTTATGAAGTGTTGTAGCACGAGTGGCCAATAGGAGCCTATTATTATACTATGTTTAGAGGTTACTATATTCGTATCGGTGTCCATTTTTTAAATGACTAAGTATTCTTAGTATGGCAATAAATACAATACAAAAATTAGGCTTCTTATTCCTGCGGACAGAATTCAATTCCTAACGGCACCTACTAGCGACAATGACTTTTCTAATAATGTATTTTATGTACGTTTTAAGCAATTAACTCATTTTCTGCAACGGTAAAGGAATACATCGTAACAAAACCTATGCTCCGTAAAAGTTCTCACAAGGCATGTGAAGTTTACAAACCTAATGAGCAAATAGGTTAATGATAATAAGGAAATGAAGTGCGCATAGCCCCGCTGGTAGTGTGGATCGCAAGCAATCATTATGTTAAGCAACGTCGAATGCGGCCGGTACTCGGATGGGTGGCCGCTAGTGGCAAATTTCATGCTTTCATGATTTCTTAATTGCTGGAGCTACTGGAGCTGGAGCTTGATTAGTATCCTCTCTTATGTTACATTAGGCATGAAGGTAGTCTAAACAAAATATCTATGAATCAGGTATGCCTTTCTTATCGTTCAAAGATAGGTATTTTATGCTTATGTACCTACTATCAAAGAACTGTTTTTTCTCTGCACCCAGTTATAGTTGCAGTTGTTACTGAAACCTAGCTGACTCATAGATAAGGTTATCTCGCTGAGATCACTTGTTATTGCACACCAACTATAAAAGTAGCGTTGGATACTGAACAGAAAATGAAATTGTGTTATCATTTTTACATCCACTAGTAGGTAAATTCTCATAAATTGAATATCGTTTAGGAACCACTGAATAGGAAGAACGCAAGGATCTAATTCTAGTGACACTTTTGTGTGTGGTTGAGTATCTTGCGTCTGCAACCCTTTTTATGGCCCACTGCTGGGCACCCGTCTCTCACTACCTACAACATTCAGACATTATTACAATAATGGCAGAGATAAATGTGGATAATAATGGTAATTCATAAAAGTCGCGATGTTCTAGTTTAGTTCTAAATCTACTTGTAAGAAGTCCCGGACAACAGAAAAGCTAAGAAAAAATTATAATAATATCATGACTTATTGCTTTTTTGCAATATTCAATTGGAGAATTGACGTAGATAATATGGAGACCAGACTACGAGCTTTGTTGTACCTACTTGACCATGCCTTTAATGAAACTATACCTGCATAAAACTAAATAAGACAAAACAGTTCTCTTTACATTCCCTTTGGGTTATATAATTGAAAGGCACCACTGAAGCCTCGTGTGGCCGACCTCATTTCCTTGGCTCGCCTTTAATTATAGCTCGCCTTCGACCGCATTCCAACACTGAAAGTTTGTTCAGCCTAACAGTTGTCTTGCGTCTTAATTAACGTCGAGCATCTCTTTAATTCACTGGAAATGTCAATTTAAAACTTCAATTTATTCAATTACTTGTGTAACACATAGGTAGGTAGGTAGGTACCTATATGTTACTCCCATTGTACAGTTTGTTTGTTTATAAATCTACATTACAAAAGTTTACGATGCTAATGTAACGCTTTTCTAACAATTTCCCACACTTTACATCCTATTGATAGAAACAAACAGCAGCCAACAAGTGCCTATTGAGTATTGAAACTCAATCTTAATTGTGCCGGAAAACAATTTCCCAGCGAAAAATATATGGTTTGTTTTATCGACGGTGTTTTATCTCGGTATTAGCGGAGCTCGCTGAATCAAATCTGCCAATCCAGAGTTTTAGCTGCAACGCCGCTCGTAACAAAAGGCAAGTTGAATTTTCAAAGTGAAGGTAAGCTAAGCTAAGCACGACCCGTAATTTCTGTGCGATGCATAAAATAAAGCTGAAAAGAACACGGTTCAAGACGACGTTTCTTAATTTACGAGGGCGTCGTGTGGTGAGCGAGCTTCTCACATCCGAGCGCCATCTGCAGGTAAGTTACGACGGCCGTGGAAGCACGCACCGCGCACACATGCGCGCACGCACGCACACGACGCCTGGCCTACTGTCCACCGGGCGAACAATCGATCGTAAATCAGCTTCGATAAAATTATAGGAGGGAACACAATGGATGACGCCGTGCGACATCTGCGATGCATAATCTGCCCTCCTCCCTCCGCAGAGAGTTCGCTTTCATGCACCACCTGCCCGTTCCCGCTAGGTAACTCTCCGACATCGAGATAAAGTCCACATTCGCACGTGTACAGACAAGAAATGTTTATTTTGAGAGACTACCGGTACGCGACAGTAGCCTTTAAGCATCGAGCGGTTGAGATGACATTTCTTTGCCTTTATGGTCGGTCTCGTAATTGCGAAATTCACGCTTCGCGGTGCGGTACAAAAATAAGATTATGGATTCTGCTGAGTTCCAGCGTTATTGTGATTCGAGGATCCGTCCTTATGTATGTCTGCGAACTTTACGACTACTATTCCTGGAGGAATAAACCTCGGGCTTATTGAATATTGTGCAGCTTATTTATGGAGGACAACGCCTCGGCCCGCTCGATGTCGACTGTTAATGTCACCGGAGCTCTGAACAAATATTAGTATTAAGCTGTTTCTTCGATAAGTACCCACCTAGGTAGGTATATGACTGTGAAGAAAGTTACTGAAACGGTCAGCAAATTGACTTAATTTTACGTAGGATCGTTACTTTTATATCGTCAAGAAAGGGAATAGGGTCATTTGAGTCGATCAGTTGGACGGCACAAAGGGCATCGAATTTCGCGACACTTGGATGAGATCGTTCCAAAGAACTTTTATGAGGGCCATAAAACGTGGCTAGTGTCGAACGGAGCTTGGATCGTTTTCCGCCAGCTAACTTATGCAAAAATAGTTTTATTTCTTAGAATTCACAAAGTAATTGTCACTTTATAATATGGGACCTGCTTTCCGCAAAGTTTTATGTGTAGGTAATGAAATAGGTACCTACTTTGAGAACGAACAAAAACCTTTCTTAGTCTGGAAAATCTTGGTTGTTCACAAGACACCTACAAGGAAATTAAGATCAAAACATATGACGTACCTACCTCCCTTCAAATAAAGAGGTTATTAATGTTGTTATATGAACACGTTTAGGTACGTAAGGATATGTGTAAGTAAGTACCTATATTCATCTGACGTCAGAAAGATTACCTACCTACATGAAAATCTATACTAATATATAAAGCTGAAGAGTTTGTTTGTTTGTTTGTTTGTTTGAACGCGCTAATCTCAAGAACTACTGAACCGATTTGAAAAATTGTTTTTGTATATGATAGCTACATTCATGAGGAAGGTTATGAGGAAGCATTACGTTACTATTCTTAACGCGTGTAAAACCGCGTGGCACAGGTAGTGTATTAATATTTCGCAACTCGGTATACAATCATGTTCCAGTTTAATGACATGCCCACGATAAAACGAGCAGATATGGCCACTGTATCAGTATAAACATTGAAAAATGTAACGACCTGAATTTTATATACCTACACCTACCTACCTACTACACCTACCATACTACCTAGGTAGGTATGCTTCGTATTGCCTGGTTAAGTTAACCATATTTTTTCATCTCCAAGCAACAACCGTGCGTGTGCATGCGACCTGATATTAAGTGATCACTGCAACCCATGGACACCCTAATCAAACTTTAAATAAAAGAAAAATCATATACTTATACCATGAATGACATGAGAATGGGATGGCGTAATGAGATGGCCGCATCAAATTATGCAGCAGGGATCGCAGGCGCCGGCATCCACTGTCCCCAACCGAACTTGAACCGAACACAAGAACTCGCCACAGAACTTGCTTTATGGCGGGTTATAAGGGCAGTGGTGGCACCGTCCAAGGCGAACTTTCCCAATTCAACCACTTTTAAAAGGTTACTCAGGGTTCAGGGTAAGTTTTTAATCGATGTTTGTGTCCAACATGAGATAAACTACCACCCAAAATTTACTAGTTTCTAAACCCCCACTAGTGACCACCCCAGTACCTATCTACAGCTAAAACAATTGAAGTATCTTCCACTATATTAAGGACCTACCTACCTACTTAAATAGAGTAACCTTAAAATTTTTACGGCACATATCAAAAACCCTAGATTTCTACGTGTTTCTACGGCGTAGCAGTCGCCATAAACCGCATCGTAAAACACATGATTGCAGAGAACGTTGTGCAACCAATGTTTGGGAAACTACCTATCTAGCTGATAACAATTGCTTACAGATATCTACCTACATATGAAGCCATCAAGAAGAAGTCATGCATCTACATAAACATACCTATTTATAGGTAGCCTACATGTACCTATAAGTAGGTACGCTAGAGCTAGAGGGACCGCACTTATGTTTGTTTTTTGTAGAGGCATATTCATGATCCCCCCCTCCCCCCTCCCACACCTGATCAAAACCTGGTTAAGCCTTTGTAGGTACTTATGATATGGTATACCTACCTATGTAACATACCTACGTTCTTGCCTTACACTTTAATTCATCACTAACCAGCATGATAAATAAAGATTTCGCTCAGTTATTCCAGACAATTACATAAGCAAAATAAAGAAAATCGTTACGACGGAACAAAGAAACAAAGTTAAGAAAACGACTTTTGCTTAATAGGTAGGCAGAAAAGGACATCCATTTGAATTCGGCTACAAACTTTTCTTAACCTTGAACAAAGTTTTCAAAACAAAATTGATTTATGTAATAATGTACCTAAATGAAGTTCTAAGTAGGTACCTATATACGGAATATACAAAACAAAGACCGGATTTAAATGACAATGACATTACACAATGTAAATATATAAGGAAAAGCCTCCGTGCTCATCCAATGACAAGTGACAACAGAGGGATCGTCCCTCCTATCCACAATCCAACAGAAAGTATACTCTACTGCACGACATATACAGAATTAAATAGCGTAACATCGCACGGAGGATGTCCCTTGCTATCTTGTCAGGCGGGGGAGGCGCCGACCAATCGCAACACGCGCCGAGCGCATCACACTGTCCTGTTGTATACCTACTGCGCATCTTCAAAAACATTCCAAGTACAAACTCGCCCCCGACTCTACCTCCTAAAAGTTTCAGGACAACTTACTCGGCTGATATTATTAAAGTTGCCATCAACACTCACCTTGCGCATCGAGCCGCCTCGCCACCGCCTTCAGTCGCATCGCGTTTTCCACTGCTTCAGCAATCGAGACAGTTTCCGCGATCGCCAATCGATGGCACGGGCTGATCTATTATTTAAAAAGTTTACTTTTCGAAATTGGAACGTTTCAGAGTGCGCGCACGAGTTCTGTTCGGGCGGGCGCAGTGTGGCGCGGGCGGGCGTCGGGATCGTACGCCGCTCCTGCAGGATGAGAAGGGTGGTCGTGCGGTTTAAGCGCGAGGAGCGCGGCGTGTCACGCGAGCGGTCGGCGGGACACTGCGTTCACGTGGTCCGCCACACCGCGACCGCGGGGAAAGCGATTTTCACGCGGGAAACGCGATAGTGACCGACCCGCGGCCGCTCGACAACTGTCAGTGGAGACTTGAGCGTTTCAGCCCGCCGCTACCACCCACCTACTTCAGGACTCGTCATTACTGCTACCTCCAACCATTACCGTTTCTTTCTTGTTGAGTGTTATGCTAACACAAGCACTTTAATCAAAGCGCTCGGTTAATCATACGTAATTTCTCACATGAGCAACTACATACGATGACACGTTTTACCTACTTAATATCTTTTTAAATGTGCGAAATTTGTACCTACCTACTGCCATTAAATCAATATCTAAACTCTTCAAATGCACCTCTCTTAACAGATTAAACATCCATAGGTACGAACATAATTTACAACTTCAAGTAAGTACCTACTTAAGGAGGTATGCGGTAAGTTAGTTAACACAACGTTACTACCTAGGTAAGTGGATAGGTTGCATTATATAGGTACAATCTTACCAACCTATTCATGAAAGAAAACTGTGAAAGGAATTTTCATGGTCAAGAAATGCAAAAGCTTCGTGACGCAAAGTCTCTCTAAGTAGCAAGATAGGTATGTGCAAAATATGTTTCTACATACCGTACATAACACAGTAGCTAGGCATTCGTCTCCATTATACCTACATACCTCCTACTACTAACGTATTGCTCTACTTGACTAAAAAATCAATCACAAGTACAAACATGATAAGAAATAAACATCTCATTTACCTACCTATCGTCTCGTTTTTAGTAAACCAAACAATAAAGCGACAAAGTAATAAAATTTACATTTTCATTAAGGGTACCTACACCTAAGTGTAAGACCTGCAAGTACAGACTACATTGATATTAGCTAGGTATTTATTTGATACTAAACTTAGGCAGATCCACACTTTTTTTAAAACTGAAGTTGACCATTCCTCAAAGCTGCCTCTAAAAAAGCACGTGCCGCAATGCAAGCATTGTCGTAGAGGACTAATCCTCGTATCCTGTTTAGTCATCTGCCTAATTTTGTTTTAGTTACCTTATTAGTTAATAAGGTAAATTATAGTTCTCTACGGTTACCGATTCAAAAGTTAATAAAGCTCGTCATGTACCAACCAGTACATAAATAACTTCTCTAAGTACCAACCAATCATGTAGGTAGGTACTTACTAAGTACGTAAATTTAGAAGATATTTCGAGTATACGTAGGTATGTTCAGGTACTTGTTTCAGAAAGGAGAATGCGATTCCAACGAACAATAGAGCTCCGTCCACGGGTTATTGGCCGCCGTGTTCATTGCACCCATTAACACCACCATACTTCTTCTAGTCGTATATCTACCCGTTGCGTGTTACTTGTCCTCTGTGCATGTCCAACGCTTTGTGTAGTGCACTTGTTTAGTTGCTAATCCGTTTAATTAAATGTCGTAGAGTCGTTAATGTAGAGCTTAATATTATGATTAATAACCCGACTTGCGAATCGATCAGACGCTCCTTCTAATCACCATCATGATTTTAGTTTCAGGTGTCAAGCGAACGATCTGTATTACCTAGAAGCATACAGTGTTCTCAACAAATAAAGCCACTAGGTATTAGGTACTATAGGTACCTACATTTGTTTCTTTTTTTATTTAAAAACAAAATAACTGAACAATTTAATATATCTGATTTATAAGTTAAGATTAAAGAAACAAATCAAAACTGAATTTTGTGAAAGTGATTTTTTGTCAACTTCTGATGACTTTAATGCCGACACTTATAATATATAAAATAAACTTTGTAATAATCATTACCTAATTCACGAAACACTATTTTCAAAAGTTGCCCCTTTTTCTAAGGCTTTTAGGTTGTCTCGAAGTAATTACTACGGCTTACTCAACTATTCTACAGGTAAGCTTAGAATTATACCCCTAAACGAATAAGTCCTATTAAGAACTTTAATCTGGATCTAGTTCTTTCAGTGATTAATACTATAAAAGCACGTGGCCAGACACGCCAAGAAAAGGTGTCAATATTATTATGTAGATGTTCAAGTGTTCTATTAAAACATGATGTCGTTGTTAGCTAAACTGCCGTCAGCGCGACTCGACGTTAAAATTACTCTCAATCGAACACAAATGTTAACAAAGCTCAACTTTGTTAACATTAAAATATGTTCCTTACGATGTTGCAGTCGACGTTAATTTATTTTCCTTATTAAACTTCATTATAAATAAAGAGGTGTTTAGGATAGCAGATTATAACTGTCCAACCTAAATATATTATAAACCTTGACAAAAATTGTACGGATAACCTGTAAGTAGGAATTAATTATTTAAAAGGTTAATAGACCCAAAGATTACAATTATATTGTATTCAAAATCACATTTACAAAAAACCTTCCAATTTTTTAACAAAATAGGTACAATTTATGAAATCAATAACAACTTTTCTTAAATCAGAGTCGCTAACGGAAGCGCTATCAAGACGGCGGGTGGAAGTGCCCCCTTCCTGTAAGGCTGTAAGTATGGGGAAGCCGTAAATATGATTATCAGCGGGGGAGGCGCCGGACTAATCATATTCTCTGCAATTTACATAAATATTAGCGTGTTCCGTGACACACGAGCGGCCGGTCATTAAGAAGCTCCGGTTACCTTCGGACTTTTTAATGAAACTAAGGTCGATGTTAGATATGACGTGCCTCAGAAGTCGCTTTGTCTTTTTTATGAGTGATTAATGTTCATTGCGGTGAGGGGCCCGCGTATGCTATGCATATTCAAATGTATGTTAGGGGATTGTCGATTTTTCGAAAAGATTTCGATAAGATTGTTTGTTTTGTGAATGATATACCTAAAAGTATAACAGTGGTGCCTACTGGACTTCGAGATAAATAAAAGAGTACCATAAGAGTACGTACCTACCTATTGATGTAAGAGAGAGAGTTGTAAGAAATATTGGTATATCTAATAGAATGAGAATATTATAATAAAATTCTTTTTAATTCGGATATTTACAGAAAGAAACAGAGATAGATATGGACAGAAAATTATATACCTACCTAATAATAATTATGTGGCATGAGACTTCGGAATAGGTAGAGTTACTTTATCCAAGTAGGTATAATAAAAAAAGTTTGAAATAAAAAAAATATTATTCGCACTAGGTACCTACTTGTAAGTTATCAAAACTAGTGTTTTGCGTTGTAACGGTTTTATGTTGCCCCCGGTTCATGTTTGTTATCAATAATATACATACACTGCCACTTACGAATATACCCGTGCCTTCATTTTTAATACCTAGGTAATCTAGGTACCTATAGATGGCTAACGCTAGCCAAATGTAATTATCTAACTCATTTATACTATGGGTAATATAACTTCAATGTACCTATATTTATTATTTAATCATAAAATGACTTAGTGCTTTAGAAACTCTACATTAACACGCCTGAAACAGACAAGATATTGTTCGTTCTCTAAGGGCTTTTGTTCCGGTAGCGACGACGTTGAAAACTTTGTAATTTACGTGCACAAACACCATGCCATGGAACACGGCCTCAACAAATGGTAATTTAATAATACAAAATGTTATCAATTTATAAACTAAATTTTGTTTAACGTACATAATGTTGATTTTGTGTCTTCGTGAAAGATTTTTCAGGACAGATGGGTAGGTATGAAACTGTATTTAACGCTGCCCTTTAATCTTTAAGTAGGAAATTATAAATCCTATATAAGTATTTAAGAATATACAGAATACCTATATAGGTACCTACCTTTCTACTTAACAATTAATAAATCCCGACGAGTTGAAAACTTCCTAATTTTTTTGAAGTCGTTAATAGGATAAAAAAGTTAACACAAAAAATAACTTCACGTTCTAAACTTCAACTAAATACCTAGGTAGGTAGGTACTTAAACTTATTTACCATGTGTCATAAGTCATATTAGATTAGTTGCTAATTAGAAAATTACATTTAGCTACATGACAAAACTAAGCAATTTCTTAAACATTCAAACCCAAAATTAATTTCGACTCACTAAATCTGTTTGCCCGGACAATATGGTTATATTTAGGAGCCAACAAAATTAATTTCCGACAACAATAATTTGCCCTTTACAAACCCAAACAATCTAGAGCAAAATAAATAATTAATTACAGCACCTCCAATCTGAGATGCAGACTTCACCCTTCCGTAGCTGGGGGGCCAGATGTTAACAGACTCGAGCAAACCCCAAATATCTTGTAAAGCCACCCACAGAGTGGTGTCCAATGTACACAGGTATACTTAGTAACAGTGATGTACAAACCAACAATTTTCAACCTAATTTTCAAGGTATTACAGTTTATTTTGCCAAACTGCTATCAACCTGTTTGTCTTTATTGATTCCAGAAACTGTTTCTTCTTTATATTATATCGCACGAAGATCCCAAATCGCATTTATAAAGACGTTTCGACATCAACGGAATTCAAACGGAATCGAACTGTATTTAGCGGGTCTAAAATCGAAATTTCGGGAAGGGTTGATGGTAGTTAGGTCGTTTATGGGATGTGGATTGTGTGATATGATATCACGGCGAGACAGAGAGGGACAGTAGCGCGCAGGCTCCTCGGCAGACGTCGCAGTCGCCATGGCAACACATCGATTCGCCGCGCCCTGCCTGCCGGTGCAGCCTCCGTATCCAGGTCATTCAGCGTCTGAAACGACGTCAGATCTAATTAGTTTCTTGTGTGTCTGCGGGGTTCAGTTATATCACTTATATCATTCATAAATTCGTTTTTTATTCACTTATTTATGCATATAGAAAATATCGCAGAGTGTAACTTGATGGAGTTACTCTTTATAGGTAGTTCACTTAGGTATAGTACCTAAATACCTATATAGGTACATAGAAAATAAATATAAATTTCTTTTTTAATACCTGTATGCATGTATTTTGTTGGTTAAGCATTCGTTTCCTTTTCTTTTATTTAACTTAAAAAGATATCTATATTTACATACCTTCCAATTTTTACCGATTTATTTACCGCTGATGTCGGTAGGCACAGGTAGAGGTAGCTACGTTTTAAATTGGCTTCATTTCGTCGGGTACGTCAAAGCAAGGCGCGCGAAGGAGCCTCGCTCGAGAGCCCCTATTAGGTCCAAGCTCTTTCCTTTGTAAAACCACTGAGCCCATGTCTTTGGGACAGAAATTGGGTCGACGATTCGTAGGAGGATCAAAGATTCTTAACAATAAGGCAATTTGAGTTTGTTTGGGGTTCACCTGTAGGTAGGTATTAAAAGTTTAATGAGGGAAGTGAGGCTTCATCTTGATCTTTGCTTCACTAAAGGTTCGAGAGGAAATTTCATAGCAAAAGCGTAGAGAATTATAACATTATTTAATTAGAATTAAAAGAGAATTAAAACAAAATTTTATGCAATGTTGATGGATGTTGAGTAACGTAGATAGTGAGATCCCATTGCTGGGCACGGGTGTCTTTCCACGACCAAGAAAATTCTAGATCGTATACCTACCTACCTACGCTACTCTAATACGGATTGGTGGAGATACTAGTTAGTGGCTAATCCGTGTCGGCTGTTTTCAAGAGGCCTCGTAGTTTAACGACTGTTATGTATTTATAACAGCCGGGCCTAATGATTGTACGAAGAGGTCGAAGAGGTATTAGGTACCTATGTACCTACATTATAAGATAGAACTTTAAACGAATCACGAACATAAAAACAAAAGATTTAAAGTTTTTTAATCAACAACAAACGAATTAAGAATAAATATTCGATATGTATTACGAAACCCAAGAAAGGAACTTTTATAGCCAAAACTTATTTAAAAAACGGATGTCTTTAACGTTAATTTACCGTGAAATTGAGCACGTCTTATAAGTAGGTAGGTAGGTAGTAAAGTTTACATCGTAAATCGTCGTCTTTCGGTGGTCGTAAAATAATATAACCAACATTTGGACATCAAACGGATAATCCTGACTAATTCTTAAAACTTATTGACTAAAATATTAATCTTAGGGTTCTGTATCTAAAGACAACACTACAAAAGTACCAAAACGGGAAAAGCTCGTAACTTCAACTTAACTCAATATCAAACGAACGTTGGTTTTCCGACTGTTTGTGATGTGATTTTATTTTGAGAAACTCTTAAAATTTAGAGATATCTAATGCAGTATCACTACAACATAATTAGGAATATAAATATAATTATAACCCAAGCCACTTACACAACCTATCTTATTATGCCCAACACAAACACACAGACTTATCAAACAATAACTCGTATTAAAACATAATTAGAGCCCTCTGTGAAACATGCAGAACACTGTCTTCATTATCTACCTTTGATCAGAGCTATCCTTAATGCCGACATCTAGTATAAACATTAAAAACTACATCAAGTAGAGGATCTCTTTAGTTTACAATTCTGTAAATAGATGTCGCCATAGACTACTTAGGTAAGCAAAATTTATACATTATGACCATAGTAAGGTATAATTCTAAAAAAAAGTATTTATTTACTTAAAAATAAAAAAATAACGTATGTACCTAGTAGGTACATTCTTTAAAAAAAAAAAGCTACGATGTTTCATCAAGTTTAATTATGTTGCCACTTCAAAATATCTTACTAAAAAGTGACAGCTAAAAGCGCCCTCTGTTGGGGCGTTTCATCGACAGTTGTCGGAGTTTCACGCATGCGCGTCGCGTTCTAGTCCTTCTCTTTTTCTATTGGTTTGTTTTGTGTCATGCTCAAACCCTTGCTCGAAATATCCACCTTGTGTATTTTATTTTACAAATAACTATTTGTACAAATAATATTTTTCTATCTTTTAATGGTAAAGTAGTAATTAATCTGTTTATCGTATTGTGATGATAAGTGCTGTGAATAACTGTACTCAGCGCTGGGAAACTAAAGCGGCATCGTGGAGTCACGAAAACGAAGGTAAAAAAACTTTTCATTGTTTCTTCTGACGCTTCGGTTGGTTAGAAAAATTGGAAATCGATTCGTAGTTGTCCTTTAGAAACTTAATTAATGTTTTTAAATACATTTGTATACTTAAATGTATATACCTTCAGAGTATTATATTAATGAGTACTTTCATTTGTTTGGCATCTGCCAAACGTGGATGGTATGTTTTCGATTGCATTGTTGATGCAGGAATCACTATGCGTCAGAGGTAAACACCACCCCACATTACTGTTAAGTACGTCGACAATGCCTGCTCGATCAATAATGCGTTCACTGATCAGGACAATCGATACAATCATTGAAACTTTATTAGGTATAAGTTAATAAAACTTAATGAAACAATGTTAACAATTTAATATTTATGTACTTATAACAAGGAATACAACGTTAGTAAATGAGGTTATCTTTACGTGATAACTCATGATACACAGTGTTGCATGATAACATACACAAAGACTTTCCACAAGCAGCTCTTGTACTAGGTACCTACATAATAATTTAAGTATATAAAGATTTTGTAGAACTCCTGCTAAATAAGGTCCCATAATAAAATTACAATGTAAGTAGGTAGGTGCTTAACTGTTTGTTTTTTTGCATTTTAAGTACCTACTCCAGGATTGCAGTATCTAGTAATTTCATTATTTAATGTCGCTATTTATAATATTAATTTATATAGGTTTCATATAAGAGGTAGGAGGTTAGGTAGGGTGGACATCTGTCCATGTCATTCACTCTACAAGTGCCTTTCACAAATATGCAAGTTCTAATATGAATTCACAGAAGTATTAAAAAGAGCAATCTGTAATCCAGATCATAGATTACAATTACATTAAATATTCTATAAAATATTTCTTTTGCATATTGATACAAAAACAACTTTGACATAGTTTAATAATAAAACAAGTTGGGTGTTTTATTCAATCAGTGAAGCAGGTATGATTTGTATATCCTCATGTGAACTCTACACAAATCTAGGAATTTGGTACCATATGATATTTGGTATATTACATGTCTGTTTGTTAACTAGTATTTATTTTACCTATTCTTTGAATATATCAAGAAGATATCAGGTTATACACACATATTTTCTTGATAAAGATTTCCTCGACTAACTAGCAAATGCTAATTTCTAACAGCCAGTATAATTCTTAGTATATACCGATCTAACGCTGTATGCATGACAACAAGTAGTAATTATTGGGTTTCACTCTAAAAATTGTGTATTGACCAAATATTTTGAATATAAGGTGGCTTTCAATATTCTTATTACTAGTATCACATTACAACTTATAATAGTTATATTATGTATCTTGTACAGCTGTAAAGATTTAACATTAAATTTAAACGCACCTAAAGAGGAGGGTTTAGAAGAGTTAAATCTAGAATAATGCTAATAGGTATAAACTACAAGACTGTATTTCACTGTTTGTGAAAGTCAAAATAGAAAGTATTATTGAGGTGATTAAACTGGAAATGAGGCACCAGGTGTGAAAATAGTAGGGTCATGGGCTGGTTTTTGCCCCCGTTCTCATCTATTGCAGAGCAATGGTAGTTTGTCTTTATGTCTGAAGCGTGCAATAGATTTGATGACAGCTTTTTCTAAAGTATTTTTAATATTTTCTAACCAATATTCTTTGAGTAGCACATAAGCATAGAGCCTTAAATATTAACATGATTTTTCTTGGCATTATTACTGACACAACCATATTTACCATTGTTTTTTATAAACATAAACCTAGTGGCACTAAGAATACAGTTATGGGGTGATTGTTAACTTATTAACACTTGATTTCCTGCAAGATAATTCATACTTGACAATTCACAATGCAATTGTGTTAACAAATACACCTAGGAAATAATAATAAATACAGCCAAAGACCTTGTTTTATAAGATGTCACTTATATTTTTCCTTAGATGACCTCCGAAGATTGCTTAAAAAGATTCATTATAATAGAAATCTTGATAAACTTTGTAGTGCCTACCACAATCATTAAAACCTAAAGATGCCTGTAAAAGATTAATAAATAATTACAGTTAATGAAATGGCACTTTGGTTGACTGTTAAAGAAATCTACCAATGTACCTAAATCTTTTAAGCTAGTCCTCCATGGGTCAAAATTTGACGTTCTTTATAAAAATTGGGTCTAACTAACCAAATATTATGATAACAAGATATCTGTTGCACATACATAAGTTTAAAATAAGAGCTACCATCTTAATGCAGTGCAATATGCCAAATCTCAGCCTCCGTGCGGCGCGGTTCACTTCCCGTATTATCTATCTATTCTATATATATCTATCTTCTATACTTATAATAAATCTGTAGAGAGGTCAATTGTACATGAAGTATATTTCATTTTAACGAAACTTGGTACAATTATTTTTCATACTCCTGAGCTGGTTATTGTATACTTTTCATCATGCTACAATCAATAGGAGCAGATCAGTGAAGGGAAATGTTGGGAAAAAAATTTAAACGCGGGTAAAACCGCGGGGCACAGTTAGTTACACATATAGATATAGACGACGACAAAGATTATGCAATATTATTAAGGTACTTACTTTTTTTCAATATTTAGGATATAAAGACCAAATGTATGTGATATGTATAAATAATAATATGGTTCAGTTCTCTATCTGTGAAAATGCAGGTTTTAAATATTGATCCTTGATTTATTCAAGCACTCCGCAGTAAGTTGAATTCTGTTCTATTCTACACTACGAGTAGTACAAAAGCTTACTTCAATACATAACTATAGCTATGTTACAGCTAGATAGCATTATTGTATTCAGCAGTGTACCTGCTCGGGCGGTCCGCTCGGGGAGCTACTCCGCAAAAAAGTAAAAAGATAATTTTTCGTGGAGTCGGGCCTCGGACGAGAAAGAACAAAGGTT
>DWAV01000798.1:0-16508 GCA_018231305.1 Noctuana lactifera
GTTGCTTGAAACTCAATTTTAAACTATTTAAAATCTGTCTCAAAAGAAACTAACAGCTTAAAAACATCGCAGGTAAATACTAACTAGATAACAAAAAACCAGTTTTACGTTTTCCTCGAACTCAAGTTAATTAGCACCTGCTCAGATATAATAAATATATCAGATATAAAGTGATATAGAAAAAAATTACCGAGCTACCAACCTAATTATAAGATTTATAGAATTATGTATATCGTCAGACAGTTGCCTAAAGGTCGGATTCCACACGACTATCATAGGACAGGTGTACCCGTGCAGGAATAGGACTATTTGCCGTGTATGTCGAGTGGTCGAACCACCGTGAGAACGCCGCACCTGCCGCGTCAACTAAACTCCATCGCAATGAAAACGGCTCGGGTAACGTCATTCTTTCATATCATTGCATGTGTGTGCATTACGGTTTAAGAATCTGCTCACCCAGTTGCAGTAATTCCCACGAAGCGTCTTAAATCATCACGTCTATAATAAGAAGCCTAGAATAATTTTATCAAGTAGTGTAGTTACTTTTTGTGGAAAAAATTTAGCTAATGAGCATGCAGTCTAATTGGCGTTAAGTGGCCGCTGAAGCCCACAGGCATCTTTAACGTCAGATAGTACCACAGTCCTACCTAGTTCTGTACGACGTATTATAGAACGTAAACTAGACAATGAAATAAGCTTACCTTTCTTTGGGTCCATATTAAACTTTTTCCTGCCTATGCTCATCTGTTTGGCTTTGCTGTTCTGCTTGCATTCCTCCTGGCCATCGAGGGCCTCCAGCTCAGCCACCACCTCGCCGAGCTCATCTTTGAGTTGCTGCAAAAAAAAAACAAATCTTAGTTGGTATTTAAAAAAACGCCCTCAAATGGATCTTTAAGTTATATTGACCCTTTTTTGCATCTAAATCTACTTAAGGAACTTAAATTTAGGAAAACAGATTTTTGACACAATTTGTGTTACCATGTGTCACGGTATCATAAATGTTCGTAGTGCTCATATTGACTCCGAAGAAAAAAAGGAAAAAGAACCATGTGCAAGAAAGTAAATCGGGCAGTCTACAAGCAAAAACGTGAACAGCCTTTCAGTACGGTATTTCTGCATGAGCAAGCATTCCTCTTATTGGAGCCGACCACGAAGTCGACAAGGTAAACCACAAAGCAGTTTGATCAACGTTTACGCCAGGAATGTTCGATTCCTATTCAAAATGTCGTACGTCAGTATCCATTGTACTGTAGCTCTATATAAGCTTGCACGTTACCTTGCTCTCAATCTCAAGAGGATCTTCGGATTAAGAAAAATATGAAAGACGATGTCACATTAACTAGTCGCCAATAGGTCGAAATTCGAAGGTTACTCATTTATCAAATTCCTTTAAAATTTCGCTCTTTACGTCGCGTATGTTAACGTCCCAAGTCGCAATACGCCACTTGTGCACACATTTAAATATTTCGTATTTATTGCATACCAAGATTACAATCAAATTAGAATATTACAATGGATTGTGCTCAAATATCGAAGTAGGAATGGGTATCTCGTTATGATACAATAAATGAAACTAAATTGGAGCGTGCGATTGTTCAGCCAAACGTCTACCAGCACAATGGCACTGAATTCACGAGCACTAGTGACACTGGGCTCAGAAATACGTAACAAACAATGCCTGCAGTAGAATAGATATTTTATTCTTCTTGATTTTATCTTTTCTCTAGACAGTATTCTGAACGAAGTGAAATATCAAGGGATATGACCTCACAGGTCTAAACTACACCTACGTTTACGCGTTTCTCAGTATGTTTATCTACGAATGCACGGAAAAGAATGTTAGTGCAGTATTTTAGGTAAGCTCAAAACGTCAGCTAACTAGTGTGTATACCACGCCCCGGTCCGAGTCGAGGGTGACTAGAAAGTAAACGCAAACATGACTGACATAAGGCTAGCCAAGGCTTTTAATGATTTCAATACCTACTCGATTGCGTAGGCATAATGTTTTAATAAGCTTAAAAGCCTAATGTATAAGCGAACACGATGCAACTGCAAGGCTGTCTATTGGCGCAATTCATACATGACACATGTGCAATAACTATTTATACACTCATAATAATTTAAATAATGACAAACAATAAATCTCATTTTTCATCATAAAATTTGTATGACTCATAAAACTGTGTCACTCACAAAATGATATTCTTTAATCTGTAGTACTTCTTTGATACAGATAACTTAATTTAAAAAAGAACATCCTTATCATCAGTGTACGTATTTCGTCTGCGCCTTTCGCCTGAGATAATAGATTTCATTGTATTTAAGTTTATCTGTCTATAATCTACAGTAGCGAAGATACGCAGCCGAGGTGGCGTACAAAAGGCAGCAAACATAATAAATCATATCTAAACCTCGAGCAGGCGAGACAATACTGGAGGTCTACTATCTAACTCCGTCAACTAATTTCGTATACCTCTAAACTACTTGACGTATTCCATTGCATCATCAACAACCCCTTATTGTCCCAGTGCTGAGTTCGGGTCTCTTATCACCACGCTAGCAAAATGCGGTTGGTTCTTCAACATTGCATAGATTTAGTTACTTCATACGACCCTCAGCTTATAGCCCTCGAGAGCAAGGTTTTGTTGTGCAACGACTAAATAGTTCATTCTTCGATGCTCCCACCAAACTTATGCCCATAGACAAAACAAGGAATGCACGACACTACGGACTTAATGAGTAGAGAATTGACCCTCAGAGCCACTCGCAGCCGCCACGCTCTGGCAACGACGCGCTAACATAATTTGCGGTCGGCAACCTATTCCCCTAAGGACAACATACCAGTCTTCCTTGTCTAGACTATAAAATAATAAAAGGCTTTTTCTTTCTCCTTTATTGTCTTAACTCCCAACAATATCTTATATCCCCTCGTATTTTACCGAAAATAATTCGGTTATCAAGCACACGCACATGCTATCTAACATTTTAATTAAAGGAATCATGGTCTTGACTCGTGGTTTAGACTTGTGAGCATAAAGTCACTCGCGCGTGTACGAACGCTGTTACTTCACACTTAGTAGATGCTTAATAAGTAATAACATAATATTAAGCAACGCTGTTACATTTAGGTGTAAGTGCAACCGTTGAAACATTTTATTTAAGAACAAATAAATATTAACTGACAGACAATATATTATATTAAACAAGGTTAAACAAACAGAGACACACCACGAGCAAGAGCTACCAATTTCCTTAACAAAGGAGAATGTTGACAACATAAAAATCAAACAAGAGCTGATTTTCCGTACCACTTCGAAGTATTCTATGATTGAGAGCTGTGTGTTTACCACTGTCTAGACAGGTTTTTACTTTAAACCAGAACCAGGTGAGTCGATAGGTTTCTACAAGAGGTATCCGTACAGACTGCAATTAGAAATCTGAGAAAAAGAAAATAGGTAAGGATATTTTGTAAAAGAAAATTTATTATAAATAGACTATTCTCCTTATCGTAATAAGATATATTCCTCAAAGCAATTTATGTCTAACCTTTAAGAAGAATCGAACTAATTTAGGAATTTGTCCCTTATATTTTAGTTTTATTTCAGTAAATTACTCGTACACATAGTGATAAAGTATCGAGGTTAATACTGTGAATGTTAAATACCCATATAAAAATGAGCAAAGAGTTCTTTGAAAACAGTTTCATCTACACTAATGAAAAACTGAAAGGGAAGTATGGAAGAATGCTGAGATGAAAAAGAGAAAAATCCACAAGAAAGTGCGCAGTCTTTATTATGACACCGAGAGGACTTATGAGCCCTGCGTTATCCTTGTATATACAATGTATAACGCAGAACAATCGCGGAAAACGTACTATGTTTGCAAAAGTTTAGGACGATCGCTACAATTCGGATATATTAGGAATACATGAAAATAACTAAAAATAAGTAAAACAAGTGGGGGAAGACATAATAAAACTGTCTAACGTGAACCTAACCCAGTTTTAATATCTAACATAATTAATCTAGCTGTTTTACAGTACTTGAAATAGATCGGCTAATTACGAAAAAATATCCAAGCTATTTCAATCGTTCTAGTATTTCCGCAAATTTCGATTTCTGCAGTTATCCTACGAGATATAGGTATATGAAGCTAACTACAAGTATAGCACTGTAAAAGCCTGTAGGTATTAGGTACCAAAGAAAGCTCTTCGACGCAACAATTGCAAAGATGAAAAATCTCACGGTTTTACCGACATTTACACAACCAACTACTAAAATATAGTAGGTACGCTGTTTTCACCGCAAATTCAAACTTTCTTCAAGCACAATTGGTTACTTATCTCCGAATAAATTTATTTGTATGTAATTGAACCTTTCACCGATAAAGTGAATGTGGTTGACGTAACATCTTTTCTTCTGGTTATTTCATCTTTAAAAAAAAAACTAATGTGACAATCTGGCACTCATAACCTGCGAAGTTTTGAAGTAATTTTTATGGTCCATCTGAGAAATGACACAATAGCAGGTACCCTAACCTAAATATTGTAATTCTTTAGGAAACTTGCAAGTTGCAACCGTATAACTGTATAATAATCTCAAAAAACAAGTGGAAAGTTTCACATTTTTAAAAGTAGATGTCATTTTATCATTGAGTCATCAGCGAATTGCTGTTAATGATGAGTCCATTTATCAATCAGTATAATTTGCAATTTAGTTCAAAGTATTGGCGCACAGAAAGATCATGCTCAACATAACCAACGTGGCTGTCGGAAGACTTCAATTCGCGTATCGTTCTACATTCATAGGTCGTCGTGGTGTCCTCAGGTATTCGAACGTTATTTATATAGCACTGTGCGACTGTGATGCCTCGTGCCAGGCGCCGACACGAACATCGCGGTTTGTTGTGGCGCGAGTCATTTGGTTTCGACGCGAGCCCCGTCCGCTATGCAACGATTAAGATTAAGGGTTATAAATAGACGCAAACTACAGCTACTGCTCCTATTATATCACCGCAACATAAAATAAAAAGCACGTGGTCCTACGACACACGTAATAAGATCGACGAGCGAGCGTCACTCGATCTACAAAATTGAGAGTAAAACCCAATGCAATAAATGAATTACCAGTACAAACAGATCTTCAAACAAACTGATCACTTTCCTATCAATCTTTTTTCTGGCATGCGGATAACAGCAAAAAGTATTTAGACTGACTAAGCGTATCAACTTTGGTGATCGGCAGACAATAATCGCACAACTATGCATGCAATCGTAAACTTTTCTAAGCTGAAACTTTCGCGAAGTCATGCAGTCATTTGCTACAATTCTTTTTATGATAACGACAGCAGTAATTTCCGTCTACGTTTCGTCATTGGTCATCATTGAGCTTAGGGCTGTCTTCACAATACATATTCGCACTGACCGCCACTTTACTCCACTAGTCAGCATTGAAGCAGCGTGGTGGAGTATGCTCCAGGCCTTCTCCGGTTGTGGGAAGAGACCCTTGCCAAGCATTGGCACATAAAAAGATTTGAAGGCATTCGCACTTAAAATAGATCTTATTTTCAGCTACCTAGGTGGTACCTCAATAACTAACCTATATAGGCATGAGGCGTGAACATAATTGTCATTTCGTCATGATTCAATATACGTACAATGCAGCTCGATGCGACACCTTGCAGCCACTTTGACCGTTTGCGGTAGCAAACTATTATTACCTACTATATTGCAATATATAGCCGTTTCCAAGACCCAGGGTCGTTACCGCCGACATGCTTTTGTTGTTAAATTCAACACACCCTTTAAACAACGATAATTACAAGCTCAGTTAGAAGGCAGCCTTATTACGCTATAAGGTAAAAGTTACAGTGTGACCCGAAGATTTGGGTGTTACGTCATAATCTAGTCACACTTTCCATTAATTAGACGTTATGATCCAGCAGGCAATTTACGTCAATGGCGTAACATCAACAAATTACTATTATTACCAAGCGTAGACTTTCGTTCAATTATTACTGAGTTTCAACGATTGACATTTGACTTAATAGAATCCTAAATACAGGTATTACGTTCAATTGAAATGTTAATATGAATTCTTTGGGTCTAACTATTGAAGCAATATTTTATTAGCAATCTATTTCTATCGACAATTTACAGACATCGTGAGAAGCTAATAACATTGCATAGAAATATACTCTGAATAATAAAATGTACATCGTCCAGCTACATAAATATAGTATGAACCACTGCATCGTCCTCATTAATGAGAATTATACAACATTATCATTTAAAATTTAACAAAGCTTTACAAATTAAAAACAATTAATAAAATTGCCAATACAAATCTGAAAGGTTAAAAATACATGTGTACGTACCTATTGTGTGTTACCAAGTTAATAATAACAAATAAAACAACCTCAAACGTTGTATTTAAACTCATTTATTGTGTGATCGCAGCTTCTACCAGATGGTTACATAAACTATAACGATACCCCAACAAGACGCGCCAGTCGACACAGTAGAGAACGAAAGATCCACCCAGATCCATTGAAAAATGGATCATAAATCTATATCAAGAGCGACGCTGCAGAGCCCAATCATTTAATTCAAACTGCAAACTTCTATTTGTAATTTTATCATTTATGGAACGAACGGATCATTGGCAAACGGCATTAGAGGCGGTTATTTAATTAAAGATGGCAATATTCAAGGGTGACGATACCACGAATGGATTATAATCTCAGATGAAATAGAATTCTGCATCCTGTTCATGGAACAGATAATAATATGAGACAGTAAATGATCTTTGAAACTCTTAGGCAGGGTACGCGTGTCGACTGCACACGTTAGGTATATGATTTTAGTCGGAAAGAAATAATATGTGACATGACACAACAAACAGTCAATCGAAATTGAGTACTATAGTGATAGCCCCTTTTATGAGGCATACGTCAAATAGCTGTCTGACAATTCCCCCTACTTGTCTCTTTCTTCCGTGACCCTGTTAGCGCCATGGATTTGAGATTAGATGACATTGACGTGACGGTGGCAAGTAAAGAAGAGCGTGCACGCGAATCCTTTGAGACTTTCCCTTATTAATTCACTTTCCCTGTTCGTTTGTATTTAGTTTCAGTTCCGCAGTCAGATCCGCATAGGACTGTGTTATGGTTGCATAAAATAAGAAAGTCGAGGAGAGCGCGACGCAAAACCTAACGGTCTCTTTGTTTGGACACGGATATCTTTAAAATCAATCAAAAAAGATGAAAATAAGGTGCAAGATTTTCTACGTTATTTAACGGCACGCATCCAAGATATGAGGGTATGCCTCATAATGGCTTGAGATAAACGGGACTGTACAAACAAAAAACATACAGATAAAATCTTGTAGAAAGACACATACCAAACAAAGTTGTACCTTCGTTTACGTTACTTTTCGGTTCCGTTATTTGTGTAAACCAGAATGGTCTGCGTAATTATTTATTTCAAAACACCTTTATCTATATTTTACACATTAGTAACAACTAATAAGGATACAAAACAAACCTCCTTCTACGCGGTACGTGCTTCCGGACGTGAAAACCTCAAATATATTACGAGACATATCATGTATTTTAATTAGGCAAGGTTAACAGATATTTGCTAAGAGTTTGTAAAGTATTCGAATACTATGGATTGTAAAAAAATTACGATGGTGTGACGATGTCACCTTCATACAGACGAGTTATTTTAGAACGCGATAAAAAGGCAGTAGGTACTTTATCTATCTGTTATCGTTCTGCACACCATAGATACGTCACATTTTTTACGATAAAAACAACTTTTGATCAAGTTAATATGTTCTATAGACTGAAGGTTATTGAAATTTTAACAAATATGTAATTCTAACTTACGACTCAATTAGCAATTTAAAACAAAATATCTTCGATATAAAATAACTATTTTGTGATTTATTGAAGTGAACTTTGAAACTTTGAACTGTGAAGTTTGATTCTTGCTAGCTTTGTACCAACATTTTAATGCAATCGCCCATTTCTCTAATTAAATCCATTGTGCGACGTAATAGATAACTGAAAAGCTAACAAAGTTGTTAACAAAGAAACAAAGGTAAGTAAGTATCCGTCGCGTCTTTTACGTAAACAAAAAGACGAGCGTCGGTAACCGAAGACGGATGAGCTATTAAATTCATAACACCCGTATCCTGGAAACGACTACGTACAATAGTTTCTACATGTAGAAGTAGTAGTATGCAAAACATACCTACTAAGAAAACGCTATATGCTAATGCCCACCAACATCGCAATTAAAGGCCACGAACAATTTATTCATATTGCAGAAAGGATTAGAGCAACAACAATCTCTCAAAAATGATTGCGACAATTGACTTACTTACTTCTTATTTCAGCATTGCAATGACCAAAATAAATTAGTGAAGGCTAATTTGTTCGGCGACGATAATTTTATTATTCTTGCCTGTAATCTTGACGCAAAAATATTTCTCACAAATTACAATTAAAGCGAAGAGAAAAAATTTTTTGTAGAATAAAATTCATTTAATTGTCATCTCGCGCTTCAATAACAATTAGGACTCATTGTTCAACAACTCCGATATCATTTCGTTTCTTTCTTCTATAATTACGACGTTACTAAATACCACAAAAATTTTAGTGTGATTATAAAGAAAAATCAAGTCTTCTTTCACACCTAACTGTTTTTATATGCCGTAAAATAGAGCAGCCTAACAATAGAATCCATCATTACTGGCTGTTTAACGACAGCCCATCGGCCTAACAGGTTAGCTAATGTATGCCAGGCTATTAATAATATAGCCCAGTTTCAAAGGGCCGAACCCATTTACCCTACCCGAGATATATAACCATTAAAAACGCTTTCATAATCACACTTTTCTTTCAAAGAATTTAATATATTACGCAAGAACGCGAGTGTAGGTACCTACTTGTTCTTGTAAGAAACAAGTCGCTTCGAATAAATAATAACGTATTGTTCAATAATTGCTAGCAATCTTTCTGAGACAAGTTACTCAGATCGTAATTGTCTGCTATAACGCCAGACTAATGAGAAATATTTGTTGTATCTAAGGTATCTAAAATTACTCTTCAAAAACTATCTTTAATCTATTGTACCTACTCTAATAAATGTATTAATAAGGATGGCACAAACGTTGCGAGATCCATGAATGATGACGTCATCACCAACCACGTTAATAGTTGATAACGGAACTATGCTTATTGTTTCCACCATGCTTAGTATTTCGTTATTGTTTCCACAATAACAAAATCCATAGACGAATGAGTGCCACCGACATCGCTCGCAGGATAAACACGCTGAAGTGGCAATAGGCAAACCACATCATTCGATGAACTGATAACCGATAGGAAAGAAAGTCCTCCATTGGCGGCCAGGTCTCAGCAAACTGAGCACAGGTCACCCTCCGACCCGACCCGATGGACTGATGACCTTTAATAAAACGGAGCAGCGCGGCTCCTCTAGTATAATTCAAAAGTAATTAATTGTCCTAACCGTTTTGTCCAAATATTTTGGATATTTGGCCCATAAAATATGAAATTACAATTTAATTTATTTTTAGTAGCTCGGGTACTCAAGCAGCGCACAATTAATTTGAAGCCTCTGAAGTCGAGTCGAGACGGAAATTTAAGATTAAAATAATGTTTAAAGGTAAAACTGGAATATTTAAATAGGTATTTTGTTTTAATTAGATTATAATTTAAAATACAAATATCTAAAATTGTCTACCTTGATAAAAACGTATCGTATAAATAGATTCATCCACTTTTGTTTTTCTTTTCAAATTACAATGAATCTTGTCTTTTTTATTTCACCTTGCCAAAACCCTAAAACCTGTACTTCGGAATGGACACGTATGATAACCTTATGGATCTAATCCTTCTGATGTTTCACAGCAGACCTGCACCTAGCAGTGATGATGCAGTTGGTGATATAGGCACACAAGTCATACAACGTTCCTTTTATTCAATTTTACAGGTGATTAAATTTGACCGAGATAATGAGATCGTGTGGTTTATCATTATGAAACAGGTCTCCCTGGTAAGGCGTGCGGCTGCTTTTATCTTCCAAGGTCTAAATGGCGTATATTTTTATGAGCTAGGCGCTTTCTACTGGCCCAGTGATATTTACGTTCGCGCTATGTCCGCCGCACAACTGCCAATTCTAATATTATCAGATCAGCCATTTTCGGATGAACTGTGACATTATTTGCAAATTAATTCTCTTAGAAAGGCAAATTAATTATAAAACGTGTCTCGGTTTTCAAATTAAAACTTTCTCGTCAGGATAATTGTATTTATTGTTTCTTTTACATGTCACATAAATCATACATTTAATAATATTTATAGAAAACATTGCAATCTTTTTTAATAAATCCTACACAATATGCAAGGTCCGATACTGTTTTTGTTTTATCATTTGTAATCCCCCGCATCTTTCATTTTAATCCCACAACAGAATGAACACATGAAAACACCAACATTCACGGTAACCACAGAGAAATTGTAACTTTTAAACCAGCACACTTTACGACTTGGGTTACATTCTGCCGTTATTAAAGAGTGGAGCTGAAATTAAGAGCACGTTTATGTAGAAAAGTTGCGATATAACCGATTGTTTTTAATAGGATCCTATTGATCAATACAGAAAGTAAACTATTCAGAAACTGAAACAATTTGATGTCGAAATATGTCGAAAGATGTCAAAGAAGGTAATAATTCATGCATACGATATTTCAGTAACATAACAAACCTAGAGCTACGATTAAAGAGTCTTATTAACGAATCACCATACGCTCCGATTGTTGTAGCATTGTTATTAAAAATTGCATTCAAATGATGAATATACATATTCATAGACGTCCGATACATATTCATTAATCTTTCCTGAAACTGGGCCAAGAACAATTGGATTCACGCATTATGCAAGGTGCGTGGTGAAAGGTTTGGATGGAAGCTAGATTTCAGTTCCCTGAAGTACTACAATATCATTTGCAAACGTGACACACTGAATAACTCGTACTTACGTCTATCTTCCTTTTAAAATGTGTCAAATTATTTAAACATATTGTACTATCGAATAAGTTTTTATGGACAGACACATCCAACCTCAAGTAGAAGGCAAGTCCTATCTGGGATAAATGTGTAAAATCATGTAAAATAAAGCAGTAAATGCCTGCATTTCTACCATGAGGCTTGAGATGGTTGCTTGAAAACCATGTAAAATTTCTTATACAAGTTTTCGTATACAAAATTAGAAGAGCATGTTAGAATTGAATCTAAACCATAAAAAGTTGGGATCAAAACGTGCCCACTAAGCTGCTGAATTTACCTAGTAAATGGTAAGCTGAATACAAATTAGGTATAAATCACAGATCTTGCATAACTTAATCAAGAAGAAGGTACACTCGCAGGAAACTGTAATAGTTTCCTCAAGAATCCTCGCGTAATATAACAAGTTTGCCGTCTTCAATTACTGGGAAACTTTACGTTATTACAGAGATCTCTCCGATAAGAATATTATTTGCATTGTTACGTTGTTTTTCAATAATAGTTTAGCAATAATAGACAGCAATATATATTTTTATTGTATTGATCAATTACGTCAGGGCATAGATTTATCAAAGTGTACTGTACTTCGATTAATTGATGGCATCGTATATCGGAAGTAATATATGGAAGAAACGATGTAAATAACTCATAGTTTTTCCTATAATTTAGTTCATGTTAATTTTGATTTTGAAATTTTTAATTTAACTAAAGAAGTTTAAATTCATGTCCCATATCTTTATAGGAAACGTTACTTTCCCGGAAGGCAGCCAAATCGAAAACATCACACAAGACAACGATTTGAAATCAACGAGCACAGTATCGAATGAAGTAATCTTTAAAGAATTTGTATAGAGAGACACGATACGACATCATCGCAATACAGAGACAAATCCGACCTTCAGGTAACGTTCTAAGAAAAAGATATTTACATTCAAGTTTACATCGAGCATGCAGTAAATAACTTTAGCTTTGTGTCATTATCGTATTACCAGTTAGTGTATTATTGCTGCTGATTCAGTGAGAACAATAAGAATTATTTTTATTCAACTGACACTCTATTTGTTTGATGAAATGTGACAACTATTGTCCTTACTGCACTTATATTTCAAAGTAATTGCAGTAAGAAATGAGAGGACGATATTTTTTAAAGTCATATATTGGTCACAATTACAAAGTGGATAAAGAAAAATACAAAAAAGTCCAAAGACGGATAAAGATTACCATTATTTAGTGATCATGGAGCTTCAGATCTTAAGCCTCACTTTGCGGCAATTGTAGCTGAGAGGCGGATCTTAGCTATTCTTCCCTCAATTCAGTCGTTGTTGAGAAACATAAAAGTAGGCTTACGTAGATATTCCTTTCATAAATCTAGAGAGAAAACAATGCAATGCTAAGAATAGGATAAAAGAGCTCCATTAAAACAGTAGTCAAAGTGCATCAAAGCTTATTAGATAAAGAATAAAGATAATGATGAGACAATGCAGCAACTCATGGTTTGAACACCGATTGTTATAAATAAAAATTTAAATAAAGAATTTTGTATGAGAAGCGACTATCTTCATCCACTTTAGTCAACTATTGTACAAAAAATGTTCAGAGTAAACACATGTTCAGGGATTAATAACCTCTGGCTACCTGTTTGTTTAGTTTTTATATAGATGATCGTTTTACCCGCGTGTTAAAATAAGAATGTGATTCACCGCGCAAGGTTCCATAAGAAATGCCAAGTAATCATTTGCTAAGCCGCCACGAAAACCTATACTTTACTTTATTATTAGTATGTTTACCTATATGTAAAAAGTCAATGCAATTTAGTGTTGAGTCATTGGAATCAGAGGTAAATTTCATTGACTTGAATATTATTTAAATGTTTTAATACTGAGTATATAAAACATAGGCTTTATTTATTTTATGTCACAATGCTTTTCATGTCACGTTCCAACATATTGACATAAAAGCAACTATTTCGAAAAATATGATGTGTTATTCGTTGGAATAGAATTTGGATTTTATTTTATTAGGTATGCATACAGCAGGTATTATAATAAAAAATATATCTACATATTAAACAGGAGCAAGATCGATATCTGCTAAGCGATCACTACAATACTACACAAAGACCGTAAATGACAAACTAATAGTTAAAAAATAGACTTAGTGAAAATAATTATTAAAAATTAGAAAAGTTATTCGAATACCGGGAACTATCACAAATACTGATCGTCATTTTAACTTGAGATCATTACGGGACCATTGAAAAGTGAGAAGCCCTGATAGTAAAGTAGCAGATTGGGACAAGTAGCAATGCGTCTCCCTACAAACTAACGGAGATCTGCAATATTGTCTGAGGGTGAATATAGATATATATGGGTTCGTTCGATACATCTTTTAATCTTTTTTATATAAAAAAAAGTTGCGTTATTTAGTTTACGTTTAATGCCTCGGTAGTGTCGGTATTCTCGGTAATCAGCGGTCATTTATCGGGCACATTCCGGCACCCGATCGATTGTGATTGTAAAGTCGTTGCATTCTTGACCTCCGTGACCCACGTTTCGTTTCTCGTCGCGATCCCGTGACACACGTGATATGAGATTAAGAAAATATTGTACAACTAGTTTTAAAGATTAATGACCGTTGAATACCTATATTGATACTGTTATCTCGGAGATAACAACTTCGCGACTTTCGAGTTTATATATTTTGGGTCATTTATTCTTATTATTTTTTCCTGAAGCTCTAAAAAGTGCTGAAGATGTAATAATAAATAAATTTACTAGACAAATGCTTAACTGAAAATCATCATATCACTCTTCCAATAGAATATCGAATTAAATACAAAAAATTCAAAATTGATATTTGGTTGTCGTAAATTGACGACGGGCTTTTTTTTTACAGAAAGGTATTCTAAATTATTATGATTAATAATAAAGTAAATTTTATCAATATTTATAATAAATAAAATAAATATATAATAAGTAGGAACGCTTCACACTCACAGCCCCACACTAGAATTCACATACACCCAGACCGGTAACAGAAATCTAAATTCATCATTTAAATTTCTACTCCGCCGGGGATCGAACCTAGGACCAATCGAATAGTGGACTGGCGTGGTAACCACTACACCACACAGGTCGTGAAACTTATTAATAAAGTTAACCAAAAAAGTAATTACATCGTTGTTCTGTAAGATGAGCGGTTTATTATATTGGGTACGTTCATGATATTTAATTAAAAGGACTTTGGACGGCGACGCACTGGGCGCCAGCATACATTGGCGTGCAAAATGTCTGAACAAACAATGGGCTTACATTTCCGTCCAGTCTATCAGCTGGGACGTAAAAAGCATACACTGGGTTTTGGCATTTTACAATTTGAACATAAAAGACCAGTTATTCTATAACACTGGCTTAAAGCCAAAAACAAATCTAGCTTCGACTTAAAAAATATATCAAGTTCAACGTCTTAAAATGTTTGTTATAATAGCAGAAAATAAATTTAGCTCTCCTCAAAGCTTTAATATTATTATCCGGACTGGCAATGTTGGCAGCCGAATATTTTACTGAGAATTCAAAAAATTTCCTAATTGTTCCTACTGTGGATAGCCGTCTGGAATGTGAAACCTTTAATTTGTCTCCTTTCCGTTCACAAGCGGGCGCCGTACAAAAGGCCATTTCAACCCGGGGCAACAACTTTACGCATAGCATTCATACATCGAACGAGGTCTAAACAGACCTAACAAGAGAAAAAAGTATTTGCCGGAGGGACTAATGAGACAGCTCGCAGGGGAGCGGTGGCGCGTGTAGCACATGCAAAGCCGACGGCCAACGCCCCCACAAAATTAAACACTGCCATTGACATCGGTATACAATGAAATTCGAAACGCTAATGAAATAAATAAGCTTACGTGCCTAAACTTTAAACGGACGGACTTTGCTTAGAGCACACTTTATATTCTGTTTAAATAACGGATTGGAATTGAGTGCGTCACGGGTCATGGGTGAAAATGAGCCCTGGGCTTAGTAGCACTTCAATTACCATGCGGAAAGAAACACGTACTCGTAGCTTGGTCAATGGCGTTCAACTACGAATGATTCAAACATTTCTTCTGCTAATTTCAATACTGGCATCATAAACATTGTGAAGATGCTTCGCTACTTGCATATGCATTGTGATTTACCAATATGCGACTACATTTTACTGGTTTTGTCACTATTATCAAAACCTAGTTTTTCAGACTTAACAATAGAATTAGCATAATGTATATAACCGTTTGGGCCAAACGCGATATTACTGTTATGCAAACTTTTGTTACAGTTGCTTTACCATGAGAATTTAACACAATGGGTGTAACGAATCGCAGGCTCAGGTCTTACAGAAGTATTTTAAAGAACGACTAATGTTGTTATTTTTATTGATTAAAAACAGTGTTTTCCCAACGTCGTTAATTATTATTGTCCTTGGACAAATTTAGGTTCGCTTGTTTGTAATATTTCACAATAATAATCCTACCGTATCTAAGGTACTGCACAATAGCATAAAAATACATATGATAATAATGTTTTTATACTTGTCACGTATAAAGTAAGACGGTTTTTTCACGTTAAAGTCACTTAAGTCAAGTATATATAATTGTTTATAGAATCTCTTAAATAGATTGATCATAATATAAAATATGAGCAATGTAATTAATAGATTAAACATAATAGCAGATATTGTATTAAATCTATTTAATACGATGTTCTGGGGGGTTTTTCCTAGTAGGCATAACACCATACTTTGCTGGTCACGACACTAGTACGTAATATTCAAACACATAACTCAATATTTATAACTGAGATCACTCAAACTAACAAGCTGATAATAAAAATTTAAAAATAGAACCCTTCTCGAGTAGGTATAACCCGTCAAAGTCAATGTTGAGCACTTAATAGATGAGATCGTAAAACGTAAAAAGTACCGCGAAAATGGTCCATAACTCAAAATGGTATCGTTGGACGTGATATTTGTTTACTTTCAAGTGGTGCGATAAAGAAGCCACATGGCCGGGGCACACGTTGTAACCATCCGATAGATGCGGCGACCGTGGCAATGAATCTTGATCTTAAAATTAACTAGGAAACGTGTTACTTCATTCACCATATTTTATGTTGCTTTATTTATGTGGACATAGTAAGATTGAACATGGTAAGAAACGTACAGTAAACAATAGCTACGAAATCAAACGATAAGCGCAGTAAACTGACGAAAATAAATGAGAGAAAATATCAATAAAATAACATGCTACCACGAACAGAAAGTGATTTCTATCTACTGGTGATACGCATCGCGATCGGATCGATCAAAATCTAAGTTATATAATGTTAACACTGAAATAAGTAAAAATCTCTCAACGTTTTTTGCCGATGTTGACT
>DWAV01000799.1:0-16505 GCA_018231305.1 Noctuana lactifera
ACGGGTTGGCCACTAACCCGTATCTCCGCCAATCCGCATTGGAGCAGCGTGGTGGAGTATGCTCCAGGCCTTCCCCGATTGTGGGGAGAGACCCGCAGTAGTGGGACATAAAAAAGGGTTGAAGGCAAACAATACCAATTACCCAACACGAGGGTTCGAGTCCCTGGCCCCTGGCGTAAATCAATAACATTATTATTATGTGTACAACACATATAATGTGTACATACTAGGTACCTGTATATTATGTGTTTCTAATTAAATTTAAACGAGACTGATTTAAATTTATATTAGACATTTCTGGTTCAAGTTAATGGCCGCGCCGCCCTCTATCAAGAGCAGGTACTCTGTTCCTCGGAGGCAGCACAATAAAACTTTTAATTTGATGGGTTATTTTTTACGCTTCTGATAGGCGGCTGAGATGAAAGGTAGGGTAATATTTTAACAAGAAACACTTCAAGAACAAAACAAGTGAGAACAAAGATGTGAGTTACAAATATTTGTGTTAGTATTAAATAATTAATTTAATGAAAATGCGAATAATGTGTTTAACAAGAAATTGGGAAAAAATTTTAATAAAAAAGAAATAATTTTTTGCAAGATCTTTTGTGGGCTCTATACATCTTTGTAGCCAATTAGTAGGTAGGCAAAACTATTACAAAAATGGTGTCATATATTTGAATAAGAGAAACATTTAACAAATATTATCCTGAGTACCACGTGTAGGTACCACGTGTATGATGGAAATGTACAAAGATTATTTTCGACGGCATCAAAGGGCACAGAGTGCAATAGCCTGCAGTGCCTGCACAGCTCACAGCTCACAGCGCTGCTCCACAAAGCTAACAGTTTAATTTGGCAACAACGTGGGACATGTTGTGACAAAGGCCCGCATCAGGCGAACAAACTGAGAACAATGATAAAGGATTTACTGCATTAAGTCATTTGTGATTTTTTATGCTTGTGGTTTATATACAGATACGCGGTTACGGCTAAGGCCGAGTCAATTTCAGTTGGTTTCATAGCACGATCAGTTCAGCACCATCATAAAATAAAATATGAGGCAACAAAAACGTGAAAACTATTAAAATTCGAATGGAAATGACAATAAACTTTTTTTAAAATGTATTCACCGACTGCATAATATTCCAGTTTACCTACAGGCATATAAACTACAATAGCTGCATTGTCACAATACAATCTCATACTTCGACTCACAGCTCGCTATTGTTTGATTGTTACGAATACATGATGCATTAGTCAAAGCGGCGCCGAGCTCGCGGCGTGGCACTAAGCTGTTACTCGTAGCTTTGAAGCGAAGCCGCGAACCGGGAGCTCCGAGCCGCGAGCAACAAGCCGCGCCGACGACAAAGTGCACAGTCTCATGAAGCGGCGTTGGTTGCACACATTGTCAGCGCTTAAACACCTTTGCGTTTACAGCACGCAAGTCGCTTCTATTTTGGGGGACGAACAAGTCTCAACCTTTGTGTTGTTCATCAGCAAAATACTTAAAGCGTTCAAAGTTATTTCAATAAATTTAATAGAAATACTTCTTACTAAACGTTATTATAAACATAGTTATCGGTATTGTACGAATTGAACGTATTCTTACTGATTAAATCGAGGCAGAATATGATTTTCTTTCATTGAATATGATTTCCACATACTCTGGGCTTACCGCATAAGTCTCTGTTCATATATTTGCTTTAAATTTTCCGCTTAAAATGACCCAGTTTAGAAAAGGTTCTCTCTCATGGTATTGTTTAATTTCACTCATTAAATATCATTATAAATAGTTTTACTTCGTAACAGAGTGATGTATTGGTTTTACGGATTTTATTACTTGTAAGGGGTCTGAATAACTTCATAGAAAGTTGACTGATTATATTTTTTACACAATTTATCTACTCTGATCCCTCTCATATTGCTTCATTCAAAAAGTAATTCGAATGATGCTTAAACCTTTCATTACAGCTTTTCACATCTTCAAAGAGTTTTCTTGTTAAATGTTGGACGAACTCCTCTTTCCACCTCATCAAGTTATCAAGCGTAAAAAGTTAGCCATCAAATAAAAGTTTTAGTGTGCCGCCTCTGAGGAACAATTTAAGGAAGTACTTTTAATAGGGAGCGCGCTGCCGTTAAGTTCGACCAAGAATGTCTATTTAATAACTTAATCCTCGACTCCTCGCATTTTACAACTTCTAATCCTAAAGGTTCTCTCCGGGGGAACGTTCGCAGAAACGTCGAACGCACGTACCTACGAGTGGCAGAGCGCGTTCTTACGTTTCACCTCAGGTATACCGTATACTTGGGAGAGTAGCTACTATGTACTACGCGGCCGGTTAAAACTCTGTCTTATCCATAGCCAGACTCCTCCATAATTTTTTCTACTACTATTCAGTTGCCTATCTGTTAATAATGCAATTGTCTATTTGATCATAAGAGAGATTTGATAGTTTGTTTGTAATCCTTTTGCGCGGGCTACACGTAACATTAATAGCTATGCTTATGGTGACGGTGCATAAATAACCGAGCACTCTCCGGTGACAGAATTCAATAGATAGGCTTGACGTTCAGCACTAATCACGTCGGTATACTAGATTACACCGTCGGCAAATGTCACAACAATTGGCAACTTCTGACGGATCACAGTATTTATTGAAAGTATAGAATTTTCGACTTGGATATCTAAAATTTTAACTTGAAGAACAACCTATGAGGATGGGGACAAAGTTAGTCTAATGCTTAACAAACTTTACTAGAACGTAAAATGCATTTCAGCCCTTTTGGTTAAAGTTACATCGCATTAAATAACGAAGTTAAGGCACTTAGGTAAATTAGCGTCAGTTCATTCAATTCGTGTCGATTGAAGTGCAGTGCGAACGTCCGGCAAAGTTAGTCGAACAGCTGTAACTTATAACGTAGCTAATTTTATTGGCAATAGACACCTTATTCTCCCAATAATAATATTATTTAAAGATAAATTTAAAACCGACTTCAAGCTAAAAAGTATTAAATAACTTAAACTGTTTTACAGACTTCAATAATTTAGGTTTAAAAAGTTAAACTATTATATCACTGCTCAGTAACGGGTAAAACTCAAAGACACAATACACGTCATCTCATTACTAACTATTATTTAATCTGTGTCCTTACTATTCATATAAGAACTTCAGTGTGGACTATCCTTCGTCCGATCTCGTGGTGAACTTAGCAACGACAGATACCTACGTTTCAGCTTGCGATGGTCTACTGGACATCGCCGCTGTCCCCAGTGTACGTAAACCGCTTACGCAATAAACATATCCAGTATAAACGTGAGTAATTTAATTTGACGTAACAGTTGTTCGCTTTTCAAATGAAATGGCGTCCTCATTCCCGCCACGTTCCGAATCCGTCCAGACTCCCGATGTGTAGCGAAATTAGCTCGCGTTACAAATGTGTTAATGTAATGTGTGCGGTGTATTGTAATGAAATATATTTAGGTTGCCCGCCTTTTATTGAGGCTTTAGTAGGTACCTTCTAGTATCCTTGAGCTCAATGTTGAGCTGAGTTTGTACATAATAATATTTTGTGAAATATTTACAATGTTTCTTAAAGTTTATAATGATGATTGATCTTAGCATGTTATACCTAACAATGTCATGCGACGTCTCACTGCTCCGCTATTTTGTTTAAACTTTATACTACTCGTAAATAAACATTTTGAGAATGGCTGTTTCATTATTAAAATAATGCTGTTTATTTACGAGAACATTTACCAAGTGCAGGGGCGTTAAATACAATTTGCAGCGAAATGCGCCAGGGGGGACGGACGGATGCCTTGAGAGGCATTCTAAACTAAACCTACCTTGATGACACGAATAGCTTGCATGCTTTTCGGAGCATATTCGTTTCGCAACAAAGGCGGAGTCACTACTGGCCTGTATTTAATGTGTCGCCACTCGAGGCCTTATATATTTACAGGCGGCATAGGTAAGTTAGAAATAAAATGAGGAAATTAAGGGGAATATGTTATTATATGATAATTATGTCGAATCAGGTCAGTATTAGCATAATATAAGTATTTCTTTTTCAGCGCCATGTTTATGAGTAGCTTGTACATGTAAAGAGCTGACTAGCGTTGCTTATGAATTGTTCGATTGAAATTGAAATTTAAGTTTTGAGAAAACTTACGCCACATTAGGGGCAGTACCGTATTTGGACCGCGTTGCGGCGTCGCCGGCTGCTCCGCTGGCACCACAATAACGCCGCGTGAGTTGGCATAACGTGCTTCCCTCTCTCGAATACCTCACACCGCGTATGCAATCTTACAAAGGAAATTTTATTTTTTACTGGTCTCATTTTGTCTTGGTATCGTTAAGGTTGAAATCTGGGTAGCAGGAAAAAGAATTTGTATTTTAAATTTCTGAACATGTGTTGACATTCAAGAGATAGCAAACGATCATGACGGGTGTGTAGTAAATAATAAATAGAAATCTTTCAAGATCCACAACCAAGAATATCATAAGTACATTGTAGGTACATCTCACGATTTTAATGAACAAGGAATCGTGTCTCACATGACGCGGAGGCTTGATGTTTACAAATCCCTTGAGCGAATCGGATGTATTTCCGACTGTCGCGAGCGCGTACATACGAGTACTCGTAGAGAATGAGCTTCACGCGGTACATGACGCCGGCTTTAACGTCTTCAACGTGCCGTGAACGTGAACGTGTGCCTCGCACGTCAGCCTTCACGCTTGTTACCTCGCATTGAAATACAATAATTATTCTTGTTGTGTTTGTAGTCTGTACTGTTGTAAAATATTATTTTTATTACAGTGGGTATAGAGCCAAGAAAAATGAAAATCATAGTCTTCAGTAGTAACAACGTATCAGGTACCGATCTTCAAGCTTACTTAGGCATTACTGCTGGAGATTGGATGTAGATACTCGCATCTGTAGGCTTTAATGAACAGATGGCCTTCATTATTATATAAACAAACAAAAAAAATAATTATTCTATGCGGGTCGGTCCAATTTGTGTTCATTTAATGCATAAAATTCCATACATTGTTTCTGAACAAGTGCGCGGTGCTCAGTTATGGCCTTGCGTTATTCCGAATGCCGAGTATTTACCAAACCAATGTCGATGTTGACGCTGAATTTTCAAGTTGCGGTTTACAGGTATTGTGTGCGGGGTTGTGATTTGTATGGAGCTTTATTATGGAATGCATTAATGTTAAAATAATTAGCCATCAACAAATTGTTATTTGATTTATTTATTTTTTGTAGCTTAAGGTCTTTACATTTTCTGGTTTACCCACCTTATCAGCCATAGCCAGAGAATGCCCTGAGGAATTAGTCTAATGACATTCTCTGGCGTTCTATTAGGTACCCTACTTGGTGGATTCAAACGCGTACACATACATCAAAGAATTATCAACTTTGTGCGTCTGAGTAGTAACCTGGCAAAAACCTTCATTTTGGATGATTCACCTACACTTTGTCTTATCTCTGCAAATTTACGTACCTACTGCTATGTCAGGGTCATATTGGCTACCTGACTATGTGCTAAAATGACACAATGATTTAATCTATCAGACAAATACTTAAAAAGTTGACTATAGTATACACACAACATGCCATATAAATGATTTTCATTATTCATTCCAACAAATTGTCAACAAGCCATGAATGCGCCGAACGGAACGCGTTTCGCCTCCGTCACGTATCCATCACGGGCCCGCCGGAGCAGCCGCTAATATTTACAGATATTCATTTCTCGAGGGAATATTTAATAACGCGTTAAGAGAATAACAAACGTTAGACGACGTACATACCTACATATTTGACGTTAGGCATTAGTCTGACTGAGGGTAAAGGGAAAATAATAACGCTTCACACTCACAGCCCCACACCGAGCACCAGGTACACCGACGAACCGCACATGATCCATGATATCACGATGACATGATATGCAAATACCTTAAGATGAATCAAAAAATTTTGACTTCGACTTTGAACTTTACTATACTAAGATCACGAGTTCATAATAAATTCTTTAAGTCTGTAATAAATAATTACTTCATAGTTTGACGTCAGTTTGAATTATTTTCTTTAAATCATTTCAAAACATACACTCTACATTCACTTTGTACCACGCAACAGTTAATCGCTTACACTTTGCTCGCTTTCGGAAAGTGGAGGGCCTCACGTTACGAAGGCGGAGGTACGAAGTAGGTCGAGTTTCTCCGCATGGCCTGGGTTTTAGGTTACGCGCAAAACGCAGGATCCCTGTGTTTACCTTACGATTGTTTCTACGTGTCTCGTGTACGTCAGGATATTATGTCAGCCTTTTGTGTTGGCTCGGTTTTTCCTTAACGAGGATGCCTGCTTCACTACTGAATAAATAAGGTTCTGAATAAATAAACGATGTCGCTATACGCTTTACTTATTTATCTTACATCGGTACACAATTTAAGGTAACTGAATAACTAATAAAATGTAATATTTTATGTTTTTACTTTATATTAATACTAGTGATCCGCTTCGGCGAAGTTGTTTAATCGATTTAAATTGCATTACTTTAGTAAACTCTTTAAACATGGAGTAGGCTTATAAAGTTTGCCCGTTGAAGTAACCATGCTGTCCTCATAACCCACCGTCTTTTGTGGCAAATACTTTTGTTGCGACCATTTCAGTCCTCATGAGTAGGAACTGTCCTATTTAGGGGTTGGACAAGGATGTCCATGGATTGCAATGACTACACATCAGCTTTCAATTCAAGAAATCGGTGTCATATGAAAAACTAAGGAAATTGGTTGCCACAACTAATTCCACGCACACAAATATTCATTTGATCGTGTTCTGTGCCCTAACAACACGATGTCTTAGACTAGTTGAGATCAATCCATTAGGGTTCGACGTTCTGTACCTACTCCTATTCATCACGATGCTATTATCTCAATAATTGATTAACAGATAGGCAACATTACCTTAACGTACGGGTTGGTAGGACATAACTATTGATCGGATTGCTACTCATAGCGTCGATTAGTCGAGCTAGCTAATTACAAGTCATCTATCAGGCCGTCATTACATTACAGGCGTTAGATTATGACATATTCGATGGCAGGCTACAGTAGATCAAATTTGGTTGTAACGTATTATATTTGGAACTATTCCCACTTCTTAAAAAACTTACAAATCAAACACAAACTTAAAAGCACACGTTTTACTAGCCCTAAAGCAGCTGTGAATGCGTTCCACGAAGCCATTGAAGGATCCCTAAGGAACACTGGTTCAACGCATTTATACAATGTTTCAGCTGAAAGCGTTCTAATTAAAATAATTGCAAAATGCACTCATTTTGGTAACGCTATAAAAATTTTTAATCTCGTTTTTTTTAATATATCTAAAGAAAATTTTACAAAAACCATTTTTACACCGGATATCTAATATGGCCAAGACAGATAACTATAACGTCAATGGTTTTATTACTTGTTGTTCTAATGATCTCATAGAAGAAAATAGATTTGTCCTACCTTAGAGTGCGCCAGAATATTTTCGATGTAACTTTAAGAAATAAAACTGCGAGTTCACACTTTTTTGCTCCAGCATCAATGAACACCGCTCGCTCCTGATTACTCCCATACATCATCGCTCCATTATCCCATCCATTGATTAAGCGCCACGATTACCCTAATGTGTGGGGGACGACATTAATATTAATTCGATCTATCATCGTCGACCTGCCTAATTACAAGCGTTCGTGGCACCTCGGCATTGAACTTGCAACATTTTGTAGTTATAAGAGCTCGAGCAATGTAAAGGTTTTAAGCGGATTATTATACTGTATGGAGTCCCGGAGTATCAGGAACGATCTATCTGAATCAATATAAAAGAATTTTACATATTGGATATAAAATTATATTTACTTTTTAATTTCACATGTTCGTATAAGCTGGAGCTTCTGCACAGAGTTTCAGTGTAATGGTTTACACACACTAACGGTAAGATGACATTATGTGGCAATATACGAGTACATTATTGCGAACACTAACTAAAAATGTTGCTATGTTAAGATCGAATTTCCATTGAATTACATTGAAGCAATATGTGTATGTTGAAGCAATACATGGTATATATGTACTTAGGTTCGAGAGTCCTCTCAGCTGTGAAGGCTAATGACAAGTAGAAGAACAAGACAGGCATGGTTTTGAATTTCAAAGCTTTGATGTGTCTTTGAAACTTTTTAAAATAAGGGTGGCAAAACTTAACAAATTAATCACGCACATAGGAACATTTTCAACTATTAAGTAATAGCAAGTAATCCGTCTAGAAAGCTGTCTTTAACTTTTATAAAATTTGTCCAAACCTAGATTTCAAAATGTTTGTATTATAATAATTATTTTAATTATTAACAGGTCCACGCCATCCCGTCAGTGAGCGCCGGCCATTAGCGTAAGAGGTATGTCGTACGGTAAGAAGCTTACGGAGGCTGTTCGAGGAACATTTAAGTAATCTGGTGACTTACCCGTACTTGTGTCGACCAAGTTGCCAATACTCTAGCGAATTTCTCTGCTGTATTTTATAACTTTAATACACCGCAACAATCTTTACTAAGTAATTCCTAAATGGACCACTAGTGAGCATTTCTAATGAATCGGGTTATTTTTATATCCTAGTTTAGTTCCTAATAATAATAAATAACACCTGATTTAACCATCTGTAAACGTGATAGCGAAAGTTATGTGGAAATCTTTATACTGTAGTAAGCCTGAGATTTTTCCTTACCATCTTCAAAAGGCACGTGAAATTCACCAATCTGTATTTCGCCAGCGTAGTGCAGTAATACCTGACTTTTTTTGCCAGCAGTTTGACGGTAAATTTAAAGTATTGATCCTCGATTGTTGATTTTAGGATCAGGGTACCGGTCAGTATTGATTGTTGCAAAAAAATATTTTAAGTGACCGCTTCATTCCATGGACACCCACGTCCAACCTCAAATAGGGGAAAAAACCAATCTGAGGCCACACGTGGAGGCGTTACTACTCATGAGGACTGAGACGGTCGCCTCAAATAAAGTGTCTCCAGACGTGGTGGCACTTCCAGGCGAACTGTACCAGTTCTACAGCTTTTGAACCATAAATAAAAAGATAAACAACACGTCATCTTGTCTGCTGTCCAAATATTGGCTGCGACGCTGCATCGCGACGTGATATATGGAGGTTGTGCGGCGTGTGGCACGCGGCGCGCGTGCACGATGGTTGTCGGCTTCGATACCGATCACGCCGTCGACTTTACTGTCTTTGAAGGATTTATAGCGCATTACAATACATTAAAATTGCATTGGTCTAACGTGACCGTCTGAGTCTGCATTTTAATGCATTTACGTACGTCATATTCCAGTAACATTGTATACGACCATGTAGAGACAACTACATTATATCGTAATTTCTATTCAAAAGTACCTATGTGTACTATGTTACTATATAATAAATGAAACGTCAAACGTCAAGTACACACATACAGTGCAATGTGAATGCCAGCAGGGGATGTGACGTAAACGTCAAACAAAGAAGGTTTTTTTTTGTAAAAAGATGTAGATATCTACATATTACTCAAGTACCGTGTTGAATACTGGGCGAGGTTACATGACATGTGTCTGCTCGTAAATGTAAATTTTTTAATTAAATTCAGGTTAATAATCACGTCGAATAAGCATTTACTCGTAGTTTTATTACTTTAACTAAGTATGTAAAAGTTAATTAGGTAAATGTATTTTGAAAATATATATTTTGTAACTTTATCCGACGGTCTATTAAAATAATACCTTACAATATCAATTTATCTAAATGAATGGCTATATCAATAAACTAAGCCTTTTTAACTTACTTCCAATCTCATCGAAAAAGCAACTCAGTTGTAATTTTCATGTTTTCATTTGTATCAATGGAATATGGATTCATTATGGCAGTGTGAATAAATGTCAATACATTACAGTGGAGAATGGCGACGAACCCAGTAAAGCCTGTTTCTTGGAAAACGTAGGTAATAAATGATGCGTGCTCACATGCCTCCGTGCGTCGGGGCCTTGATTTCATTCTTTCTGTTCAGTAGTAGAGCGTTTTAGTATTTCTTTTTTTTTCTATCATGTCTACAGTTCACGGAAATCTAAATAATAGAAATAGAAATGATAAATGTAATGTATTATCGTTATTGAATATAACTGTGCCACGCGGTTTCACCCGCGTTAAGAATAGCAACGTAATACTTCCTCATGAACGTAGCTGTATCATATATAAAGAATATTTCAAATCAGTCCAATAGTTCCTGAGATGAGCGCGTTCAATCAAACAAACAAACAAACAAACTCTTCAGCTTTATATTATTAGTATAGATAATAAGGGGCTGAACATGTTCAGAAACTAAGACTGCAATATTTTTTCATAATAGATTTAATAAGGAACTTATTGGGTTTTTCAGTGTTCGAATCTCATCCTGGATAATCCTAGACATCTTGATAGAACTATCCTAGAGTAGATCTATTCCGTGTTGTAACTACGATATGAGCGAACTTATGATGTATTTGGGTAACAAAAAATATTATAAACAAAAGAGTTCAAACTTTTTGCAATTTCAGTTATTGTGTACACGCTAATGAACATTAAACTATTCAAGTATTTTCTTTACAAATCTTTGTCTACGATGAGCATTATTCGCAGGAACAAGTGAACGGTCATTTCATAGCGACAGTAACATTGTCCTGTCCAACAAGGCGCCGGCGCCGGGACGCTGGAACACAATAAGAACATCGGCGGGGCCGGGAATGTTCCCGCTGGGAGCGATACCCGTTAATTGAATCCTCTCCGCAGCGGCATCCAGAGCCAGACAGCAGGACGCAGGACATGAAAAGGGTACGTTTTGATTTTATTAAATGATCCATCAGATCTAAAACAACGGGCCTATTTGTACAAATTTCAGTTGACATATTGAGTATTTTGTATCGGATTTGTTATGTATATGATGTTGTTATCAAGTTTGTACCATTTCTAACATTTGATGTCAAGCACGCTTTGCAAATTCTACCAAATACCTATAAACTTACTAGTACCTATTTATTACCTAGTACGAGTAGGTATATTGTCTTTACCTCAATGGTTAGTATTCGATGTTGATTTCTCTATTAATTACGAAGACACTGTTGGTTGCCCTTTGATCAATCACATTCCTCAGGAATTAGACTCTGTCTGTCATATTATTATTATGTTATCACCTAATTATATTACGATAATTGACTGACCACCATGACAGGGAAGTATCACGTAACTAAATGTGTAAATGCTATCACACAAATTAACAATGTTAGTAAAGATCTATTACCCATTAGTTAGTTACGAGTACCTATAGTGTAAAAGATTACCGAATTCAAACACATCTTCGGAAAGTACAAAATAAAGTAAGTACTGAAAAATGTTGTCTGATTTTCACTCGCATTACGCAAAATGTACTGAGAGAAGTGTGACGGTACGGTAATTGTATACTAACATATAAGTATCAATTAAGCTAGTTCACCACACAGTGTCGGGAGAACCAGCTCGAGTTTAAACGTAGCTTAGTGACTGTATGTTTAACGAGTCCTGTGCGAGTTAGATGCTCTCTTATAGTTGTGCTCAGCAACGGTCGAACAACAGGCATCAAGTTTTAATGAATTCTGGCCATTCCGCGGCCAACGTGCGCTATCTACATCTCAGTTCGGTCGGAGTTCGGAAAAACTATAAAAGGTTTAAACACAATTCGCCGCTTTTTGGGAGATTTGCGTTTTATAAGCGGAATATATTAAATTATGTTAATTTACATTTATGGTTTACCCTCTTTAATCTCTGTTTGGATACATTTTTAATTTCGTTTGTAGGCTGTTGGATTTTTAAGCAAAAATAACTGGCGTTAGTGATTTGTGTCTCAAAATAAACATATTTATTGAAATGCTGTGTTTATAGTTTACACGCAAATACATAAGCGGATTTTGATACAGTTATTGTATTGTATACAAAAAAAAATCAATAAATAACATTAAATAAATCGTGATTGCCGATCAATCATATGATTTTATTATACTAGTATAGGTATTATTATCGATATTTATTGTGCAAACATTTTCAATGAAATATGGTGTTGTTCCAATTAATAAATGTATAGATATATACTCGTAGACTAGCAGCTAGTGAACTAGAAAGTTCATTGAGTAATGAAGTGACGTCACCGCTCGCTGTAACGAGGTATCGGCTCCCTCGCCATTATGAGAGCTTTCATTAATTTTATTATTGATAAAGTGTGCATTATTTCTGTGTCGGATGTTGTTCAACAGCGCATTATATCACTATTAATCTGTTGCAATTTTATACTTTACGGTGCTGATTACTATGCAATGAATCGACAATAATTATAAAAAGACACAAAAATTAATAAAAAAAAAAACAATTACCTAAACCGACTGCGAGAAAATCTAAATATCTATGTTATAGTATTATATAAAAATTTATGAAAACAATTTCATTCCCCAAAAATGGACTAACTGAATTTTCATAATTTTGATATGCACATTTCCACATTTTAAAATACGTTTAGAGAACAGATTCGAGCGAGTCAAAAAAATATACATAATTATATCTTCCTTTTGGCGCAAAATTTTTCTTGTTTAAGGATATGAATTCAGTAGATAACTGCACTCTTTAGATGCTATATGTGCGGCTACCAGGATCGATGAGCTGATAATAATAGCATTCACTAAAGGGTAGGTTAGGTAATGCTTCATTATAAGAATAGTTCGACAGTATCGTTAGTACAAAAACAACTCAAAAAGTTAAAAGCACGGTTACATACCTAATGGAAAATAAATGAGCACGATTTACATCGCCATTCGGTTAATGAAGACAAACAGTGTTGTTACTCAGTATAATAATATACCATGTAGTCGCTTGCAGTACGTTCACAATGATCGTATCGAAACATTATTGACATGAACATTACTCGTACTTACGACCATATTACTTTAGAGGCTTTCGACCTACCTAAGCCTAGGCTTTCACCGTAACCTTTTCACGATGGGTTTCCGGCTTGCTGCTTGAAGTCTTGATTACTCTATTAAATGAAGGTATTTTAACGTTTCTTCTTTTTTCAAAAGTGCAAGCAATAACTGGATTCCCTAAAAATGTCTTCTAAAACTTTATAATGTTACCATTGTATGTAACCATTTTTTATATAATTATTTCAATTCTATAAAATTATTCCCTCCCTACCCTAGGTCCTTTATTTTTTTTACAGTCCTGTATTTTTTTACTATTAATAGGCTTACATTTGACTTCAGTCAGAATAAATTTCTCAACACGGGAGTTCTATACAAGATTGAGATATAGGAGCGACGTAACTTAATGGTTAATGGTTAGTAGCACACACTCATAAGCATGATTATTGGAAATGAAACACACACTCTAACAGACCTCCGTCGGAGAACATCCGCTGGTAAATCTCGTCGCAATCTGTGGAAAACACAATCAGCGGTCAGCTACGGACATTCAAAGACAAGCCTTACCACGGGTCAGAGTACAACACTAACAATTTAACATACAACATTTATATGTTTGAATAGGTACCTACACCTTCTACTGTATCCGGAACACAGAGATAGAAAAGATTTGACAGTAAATGGTCTTTTAGAACGGAACAAGCGTGACAACTTCACACAATATATTATGATTGGTTGTTGAATTGAAGTTGAAGAGACATTATGTATGTGACATTTTTCAGAAAAAATAATGTTTTGTTTGTAAAGGGCATATTAAAGTTTCACAAACATAAAGTTGCTTGCCGTTGCTTCATCATTATGGATATGTAAATAGCAGAAAATGATTAAGACAACATCATGTATTATGATGCTAGGCTAAGCTTCAATGTTCATATGTTCTAACGAAAGAACAATTAGGCAATCGAAATACTGCTAATTAATACCGCTGTGACACAAGCATGCTGGAAAGAGAGTGGAGGTTTTTTACACAAGTACTCGTATGTTCGCGTCAAGAATAAGTTTAAGAACTTGTGGTCAAAGCAGTCCCTCTCAAAGTGCTGTGTTAATACTGAGAGCCAAAACTTTTACAAGATCCGTTTAGCGGACGTGAGCGTAGGAGTGTTGACGTCACCTGATTCTCCAATTTCCCTAACTTGTGCATTTCACGCAGATTGTTCCGTTTCTAGTGGCATTCAATAAGAGAAACGTTATTGACCCCCTTTCCGCACAAGACATTAGGGCGCTGGCCCGCAGCCAACTGACCTCCGACTCCGAGCTGCGCCACTTCGCTGCTAACTTACTACCTAAATTATGAGAAAATCACTCTTCTGGTACGTGAAAGCTTGTAATGCTCCATTGCTCTAGCGTTAGTTTTGATATCAATATGATTGGAAATGTTGTCTGGAACTTAAATAGAACTGGTAAGTGAGAGAAAGTTCTGTGGTAAGTGCACTGCTTGAAGAAGTTGAGAAGATCTTAACTGTTAATTTTGTGAAGTGGCTTTTTGGTTGAAATATAAATTAGACTTCAGTTAATCTTTTTTAATCATGAATTATTACGACAGTACGTACAACAATACTGTATTTGAAATTTTTTTTACATTTGATTTCACACTTAGAATAGGTTTGTTTAAAGACCACTGTGGTCTTTTTAGACCTGCAGAGCATCAATCAAGCCATCGGTCGCAGCACTCGCAGCCCGCATGCGAATCCATTGATGTAGCTGCACACAATCGCTGACCGTTTACAACAAATAGCTACGTCCGTCGCGATTAACGTCCGCTCCGATAAATATGTTAAACCGCGCCGCGACAACGCCGTTTGGTACCATTTGTAACTATTTGCCATGGGGTATTCGCCTCACAGTAAGTACTGTATACATTTAGTACCTAATTCTAACTAAATACGAGTATATATATTGCTTGTGGCTATTTTGTGTGTCCTCGACACCAAGATCAGTGTATTGAACTTTTTATATTAAATCTGAAGCTGAAACTGAAGGGGTTTACTTGTTGCCACTTGAGACTACCGTGCCCTACAAGCTGCCCTAAAATCCGACGTCTCAGAGTGGTCAGAGTGGTTCAAAGACTCCAAAGTTACATAATTACCAACAAACAAGTAAAGCTAATAAAAGCAGGATAAAAAGGAATACCTTGTTGATTGATATTTATGATTTGACATGTTCATGTCCAATTCTCATATTATATCTGCTCCTACTTATGTCTATAATCAGTTTAGTCTTACTTGGGGGGTGCATTATATGATAAACAATTTTTATAACTTTTTTATGATAGGTATTTAAATTTATTTTAAACACTACGAGTATATACTCGTAAATATATTAAAAAATAGAATGTGAATATATGTACTGATAAGTACTGAGTAAAGAACATCAAATTAAAGTTCTGGATGTGTTTGAAATAGTTGTATGAATAAAAAGTTTAGTTACACTGTTCCCGAAATTTCCTTCATCGTGAGATATCAAATTCAGTGGTCAAAGCGTTCCCGGTGAAACACGAACGGCACCTCTGTTTTCAAACTGGATTTAGGAACATTTGGGAATTCGCGCTAGTTTCTAATTTCCCTAATTGTTCATTTTCACGCGAACAATATTAAATTCATTTGCATAAATTGATGTTACTTTTACGTCGCCGCAGGATATTGATAAAAGCCGAGGCGCACGATTATGCTAACGTTATAATCACAAAGGATTCGGATCGCATATTACTAATGGCTCTTTATTACGAAATAGTATAATAAAATATGTACATAATAATAGCCCGGGGCTACGTTTATATACCGAGCTGAATAGAAAATTATTATGTAGAGTATTAATAACTATTACTAACTATTAATTTCTGTGAACGCTCACGCATATTATGTCGGAGTAATTTGGCGTTGGCTATCTGCTTAATATTAAAGCCCTTAATATATTAATACGCTCCTAATACATTACATAATATTATAGATATACAAAACACTATATAAACTTATGTGGATTTAGTAGTTTTGCGTGCTTTTTAATGTATGAAATCCCCAAACAAAAATGTTCTCGTAGTGATAAAGACTAAGTGTACCGTACTGTTTGTGAACACAGTAGCTAAATACCACTGAGAATAATGGTAGTTACACGCACAAGTTCATATGAGTTATCTAATTAACATTTTTCTTAAAGATCTTCAATGATTTTGTCTTGATACGGTGGTCCGTCGTCAACAGATCTGTAGGTACACGAGGTAAAAGCAAAATGACTCACCGACAACATGCAACGTGACGAAGAAGGAGCGCACGGGCTGCGTGGACACCTGGCATTCGTACACGCCGGCGTCGCGCTGCTGCGCCCACTTGATCTGCAGCGTCCAGTCGTCCGTCTGCGGCGAGTGCGTCGCCTGGAACCGCTGGTCCGACGTGTACGTGTAGCCGCCCACGGTCAGGATGTGCAGGTCGCGGTGTCGGAT